>PISX010002828.1:0-150563 GCA_004024625.1 Mellivora capensis | reverse complement strand
CCAAAATTATATGGCATCCTTTGACCCCACTTGCCTGTTGCTGGCATGGAAGGCATAGAGGAGGAGCACTCCTTTGTGCTGAGTATCCCACAAAGCCCTCTCTCATCCTCTCATTCATTTCTAACCTTCTGGGGTGGGGGGTGTGTAGCCTGTGGAAGTTTCTCAAAGAGTCAGAACCCCTGTTGGGACTTCGAGCCTGACTGCCTTTATTATATCCACCCCAATCTTAGAAAATTACACATTCCTCCCGTTTGGTAAAAGAACTTAACAGTCAAGTTTCCCCTGCCATTGGAGGCAATGGCTCACACAATAGAGCTCAAAATACTGAGCTGAATTTTCTCTCCTGAAGAAATCGCACTAATAAGCTTCCGAAGCAGAGGACATCAGAGTGGGGGAAGCACAGAGAAAACTCTGGGTCCCCCCGCCATAAGACTGTTTTCTCAAAGATAAAGCCTTCCGTGAGTCAGATTAGAACACACTTTCCATAGTTCAGCCAACTTCTGAGTTGAAGGCCGATTCAAGGAAGAGCGAGCCAGTCCAGAGAATAAAACAGTCGTGCGTAAAAGTTAAGCTCTAATCCGGCTTCGCAGATGGAGTGTTCTCCAGAGGACTGTGTATTTCTAACTGTGCCCCTTCGTTGCCGGGAAAAGTCAAAGACATGCAATGCCCGCCATAGGCTCTCCTTGATTCTCCTCGTCATGATCTCTCTCCCTCTTGCTCTTGATTTCCCTCTCCCACGTCCGGGCACAGGTGCGTCAGAGCCGCGGACGGTCCCCAGCATCCAGGATAACGGCCATCCGCGCGCCTGGAAGGAGCTGGGAGGTGGCGGTGGGCCTGGGGACAGCCACCCTCTGCTCCAGGAGGGGGGTCCTTCGGCCTGGAGGTCGTAGCCCAACACGGGCCCGCAGGTCATCCGACCCCACGGTTCAAGGGAAAAAAAAAAAAAAAATTGGCTGGCCCCGGAGATAAAAGGGATATAATGCAAATGTAAACGAAAAACTTTATGCCAGGCCCGGCCTGACAGAGGGAAGATTGATACCCCGTGATGCTTTGTCTTGATGAGACAATGAAAAATCACCAGCACCGCAGCTGTGTCAATATCCGACTTGGTAATGCACCACTGGCTGTGGGTTTTTATTTAATCCGCTTTGCTTTAAGATGATAACGGTTGTTACTTTTCAGTGCCTGTCTGTCAGCGCCCAGCCTTGCAATATTCCTCCGCAGCTCTGCGAGCGGGTTTCATTTATTTTAAAATACCATTTCACACACTGCTGACTTTTAACAGTGTTCTGTGTGAGTTTGTGAGATTGAATAGTGACAGAAACAACACTTTTTATGAGAATACAGAATATTAAAAACGGGGCACAATATACAGATGGCAGTTTTCACTACAGCTTGTTTTTTTCCCCCTTGCTTCTGCTGCGGCGCTTTCCCACTGAATGCATTTGTAGTAACACCATAAATGTCACTTTCGCTGACTGCCTTTTGGCATTTTATTTAAATGGAATTCAACTCTGGCTTGCGGCTGCCACCACCAACGCGCGTGCGGGAGGCTCGGATTTACAGAGCCGGCCCCCTGGCTCCGTCCCTCCCGGGCCCTGGCGGGGGCAACAGGCGAGCGGGGGATCGACCCCCCGGGCAGGGAGCCGAGGTCCAGGGGCTCCGGAGCGCGCGGCAGGGAGCTCGCTGCGTCCTCGCGCGCGTGACCTTTGCAGCCAGCGCTTGTGGGAAACACTTCTGGACCCCGAGAACGCTCGGGTCCCCGGCCTCAGTGGCTCCAACAACGCACACGCCGTTTCTGGCTGAACGCGGCGGGAGAACACGCGGAGACACTGAGTGACTTATCTAGGCCTCGCGCCTGTTATTCCTGACTACGAATACTTCGGTTGGGACGTTTTACCTGGACCCTGACTTCTCTCCATCGATCCTTATCTTGGCAGGTACACGCTTATGCCGGTAGGCCTCTAGGCATGCGGGAGGGGAGTACTTCGCTGCCAACATGATGTTGACACGTGCAAATTCCTTTTTCTCTCCTTTTGCTCCTGCGAGAAACATCCATTGCTCCATCAATTCCGGAGACAAAACAGAAGAGACAGGGGTGCTGAAGCCTTTTCCTGGGAGAACCTGCAATGTGGGGAAAGCTAGCTCCTCGTCTAAGCCAAATGAGGCTAGAAATGACCTGCTTAATCCAGCCATATAAATGTGCTCACATCCCACAGGCTCAGGCCTGACTCAGGGAGCCTAAGAGATTTCCAGGCGAAAGCTCAAAGTTTTAGAGAATTGGAAATCTTTACAGGAAAAAATGAAAGAGAAAATACAGTTCCGAGCCTCAGCCCTAGCCTCTAGACTGTGGCCTCCATGCATCTCTTGCCCATCACCTCTTAGAAGCAAATAAAGATGGGAACTCCATGGTTGTTTCCTATAGTAAGAGTCTCTTATGGTTTGCTGGAGGGCAGGTGGGTGGGGGGATAGGGCAACTGGGTGATGGGCGTTTACGGAGAACATTTGCTAATATGAAACCTGGGTGTTACATGCAACGGATGGTGAATCACTGAATTCTACCTCTGAAACTAATATTACACTATATGTTAATTCAACTTAATTTAAATAAAACTGAATTTAAATAAAAAATTAAAAATAAATAAATAAAGTCTTTTAGAAAATGGCACTATTTTTATAGACCTGGCTAGTTTCTGAAGACATTTGAAAATCTGTCTCAATCTCCTCATGTTGTTTTAATGGAAAAGTTGGAAGAGGGAAGTGATAATGGGCCACTGGCAAGAGACCCACAATTAACTTTGGAATCTCGTTGTTATGGACTATTGATAGTTCTTTTCTTTTTTTTTTTTTAAGATTTAAAAAAAAAAGATTTTATTTATTTATTTGAGAGAGAGACAGATAGTGACGGAGATAGCAAGAGAGAGTGTAAGGAGAGAGGAAGAGGGAGAAGCAGGTTCCCACTATGCAGGGATCCCGACATGGGGCTCGATCCCAGGACTCTGGGATCATGACTCAAGCGGAAGGCAGACGCTTAACTACCTGAGCCACCCAGATACCCCAAGATTTTATTTATTTAAGACAGAGACAGATAACATGGGGGTGGGGGGTAGAGGGAGAAGCAGACTCCCTGCTGAGCAGGGAGCCCAACGCCGGACTTGATTCCAGGATCCTGGGATTGTGAGCTGAGCCAAAGACAGACACTTAAACGACTGAGCCACCCAGGTGCCTTATTCATACTTGTTTTCAAATTAACTTATGTAAACCTTTCAAAAGTGCTGAAGTAAAGAGAACATCACTGACAATCAATTAGACCACAAAAATACTTAAATGAATTTCTGAAATGCCACTCTTCAAGACTCCTGGAATAAAGAGGCAAGAAAGAGACAAAAGAAGTGGAGCCCACCAGGGGCAGCATCTTATACTATTTGTGTACTTGAAATAGTAGTTAGCTCACAAGCCCTTCCTACGCATCCTTATCTTAGTGAATTTGAACACTTCCCTCAGACAAAAACCTCGGGTGTCATTCCGAACTCCTCCTTGTGTGGCAGCCCTCTCCTCCCATCATTCACTACGTTCTGACCAGAGACCTACTCACCCCGATAGCAATGTGTGTGTTCTCGGCACCCCTCCCCTACCACGTCAATTTGAACCACTGTTGATGTAGCAAGAGACTTTCTGTCCTCTTTTTCACTCAAACCCATCCTTAATAATGTTGCCAGAGCAATATGCTGAAAGAAACGTCTGGACACGACATTTGACCCTTAAAATCCGGGCGCTGTCCTTTGCTGATGTTGCCTTGCGGCAGGAATTCTCTCTCGCTGCTTCTCTCTCATGTGACTTGGCCTGTGAAGGTTGTCCTTTTCCTATCTTCTCATATGCACATCTCCTCTCCTCTCTTGGAATGTAAGGCATCCTTTATGCGTCTTGGTATCCCTAACATACCAAGCTGGCAATCGCCCCAGTGCCCTACCCCCAGTAAACGACCAATAAATACTCATAGGGTTTGCTGAAAATATGTGTACGTCTGGAAGGAACGCAGTGTCTGACCTGGTTAACACTGAGAGACCATTTTAATATTTAAGGCACTCGTAATGGTGCAGAAGGAAAGCAGTTGTCCACTGGGTGGCCGACCAGGAAGTCACCAGGATGACCTTCAACCAGGCCTACAACTAGCGGAAAATCCCCTGACGACTGAAATCTCAGCGTTTGCCTAGAGCAAAGACTCTGGACCTCTAATTACATTCAGTTTCTTAGAAATTTTAAGTCTCTTAAATTAACATTCTTTGCTTTTTCTCAGGATATTTTGGGTGACTGGAGACTTCCTGTCATTTTATCATCTTCAAAGAGGACTTTGATGTCTGGCTAAAGCTTTCTTGGTAACCCCCCCAAACACCTAAAATACTACAGTAATTCAGGGTCCTTGCTGACATCACCTCCAATGCTTCAGATCACAGTTCTGTCACTCCCTTCAAGCCCCTGTGGGTTATTCTATTTCTGACTAAACTTTGACCTTATCTATGTTTTGCCCTATTACTTACACAGCATGTCTGTGCTCTGCTTTCAATGTGAACTTCCATTTCTTGACTCCTCCTATTGTCTGAGTCTGTCAGGTGGGGGGGCCATGGGGGTCATGGGGGGGGCCTACCCCCATGGCTGACTTCTCTTCATTCACAGTCCAGGATAGTCACCATAATAGTACCTCATGGGGTGTTTTGGTTGGGATTCTGAACCTCCTCATTCTCTTGCTCTCTTGCCTCCTTCTCTCCGTGCTGCTCAAGAACCAGGTCACACATTCCTTGTTCAATACCTTCACATTTTCCAAAGTGGTTTTTGCGAGCTTTCACTTTTCTCTGAAAGTTCCTGCCTTTGTAGCCAACCTTTCTTCCCAGAGGGAAATAGGTCATCAGGCTTCTAACTTTGGCCCCGCTGCTGGGGCCCTACTTGTGTGAATTTAAATACCATTTGTAATCCAGTGCCTCCAAAATCCAGACTTCCATCTCCAGGTTGTTCCCTTCATTGATATTTAAGCCCATAGATCTAACTCCCTGATGAACATTTCCTGTTGATTATTGCCTATTTGTCTTAAAAATCAACATGGCTCAAACTGAACTTGTGATGTTTCTCCTTCTTAAACCTGGGATGGAATATAAGCTTCATTGGTATTTATATTATTCTGAATTAAGTCTGAGAAGAGAATGAATAAATGATTTGGGAACTACTGAGAAATAGGGTCAATGGGACTGATTGAATATATGATTGGATATTCAGGGAGAGCCAGGACTATATGATAATCTCTAGCTTCAGTTTGGATGACTTGGTGTATGTGGTTTCCTAATAGGAGAGAGAATACAAGAGCAAGAATACATTTGGGAGCTTTAAAAACATGAGGAAAATTTTGGACAAGTATAATTTGAATGTCTTTGATATCCAGAAGGGGGTAAGTGAGTCTTGAGTTCAGGTAAGAGAACTAAAAATAAAAGACATGTTTTGAAGTTAGTAGCACAGAGGTGGTAGAAGCTTTTGGACTGAAAAATCTTACACAAGGAGTTTATTCCCTCAGGAAAGATCAAGAGTGAAAACCTAGGGAATTGTTTAAAAGTAAGTTGGAAGAGGAACCCGAATATGAAATTAAGGAGAATGTGCTAACACATAAGTAAGCTGGATAAGTAGTTTCAGGAGAAAAATGTGTTTCAGATACTAAAGTAGAGCCAAGTAAGGTAAGACCTATTCAGTGGCCATTGGACTTTCAGTTAGTGGGTTATTACTAACTTTAACAGGAATCACTTTGGTGGAGAGGTTCAGGTGAAAGATTCCAATGGGATAAGGAGGGAATGTAAATTCAAATGGTAGAGAGACACATGCCATCATTTGTAGTGTACAGCAGACTTGTAGAGGAAATAAATAGGGTTTTGGTACTGGGTAGTTGAAGCACTTCCTAATGAATTGGGGGATGGGAAGGTTTCACTGAAAGGCAGCATTCGAGCTGGGTTTTAAAGGATAAGGAGGATCTTGAATAAAAGTTATTGAAGTATTATTTACATGTAATAAAATGTACCCATTTTAAGTGTGCAGCTCAAGGAGTTTGAGTATGTATGACCGTGTAAAAACCACCTCTGTTTATGTAGAGAATGTTTCCATCATCCCAGAATATCCCATCATGCCCCTTGGAAGTTGGTATCTACTCCACTCCTTGCCGCAGGCAATGTCTGTGTTGCTTCTAGTCACTAGAGGTTAGTTTTTCCTGGTGTATAATTCCATATAAATAAGATCACAGACATGCATTCTTATATCAGCATACTTTTTTTTTCCCCCACTTCACCCATGTGGTTGCATATTTAAAGTGGTCATTTCTTTTAATGCTGAGTGGTATTCCATTGTATACAACAATTCGTTTATCCATTCCCCTGTTGAAGGATGTTTGGGTTGTTTGCAGTTCATAGATACTGCGAATAAAGCTGCTTATACACATTCAGGCACAAGTCGTTCTGTGGACACATATTTTTTACTTTTCTTGACCGCATACCTTTAGATGAACTTCTGTGACATATGGTAAGTGTATGTGTAACTTCACAAGAAACTGATGAGCTCTTTTCCAAATTTTTACATTCTAATCAGCTGTCTATATGGTTCCTAGTTGCTCTGCATTCTCATCAACACTTGCTAGTGTCAGGTTTTTAAATTTAGTCATTTTGGATTGTGTGTAGTGGTATCTCATTATGGTGGTTGAATGTTTTTTCTGCAGATTGAGAGAACTGTTTTTTTTTTTTTTCTTTTATTGCAATGTCTTTGGAATCAGTTTAATGTTGGCCTCATGCAGTGGGTTGGAAAGTGTAGCCCTTCTCTATTTTCTGAAAGTGTTTACATAGGTTTGTTAATATTTTTCTTAATTGTTTGACAGAACTCAGAGTGAAGCCATCTGGACCTGGATTTTTCTTTGTGGGAATGTTTTAATGACAAATTCAATTTCTTTAATATGTACAAGTCTATTCAGTTTTGTATTTTAGTAGATTTTGGTAATTTTTTCAAGGAATTTGTATATTTTATATAAATCGTCACTTTCATAGGCATAAAATTATTTTTCATATTCTTCTATAAGCATATTTGGCAAAAATTTTATTTGGAAATATTCTCAAATTTATAAAAACACTGTAAAAGTTAAAATAATTCAAGAAAAACTCACATGCCTTTTGTTCAGATTTACCTATTGTTAGCATTTACCTAATTTGCATAATCATTGGCTCTATTATCTCTTCTCTCTCTAATAATTTTTCTGAATATTTTGAAGGTAAGTTACATATATCATGACCTTATACCACTAAATATGTGGTGTGTTTCCTAAAAATAGGGTCTACACAGTAATCAACTTGATGTATTTCTATTGATTCAGTGTGTTTAGCTAACCTCCCATCTATATTCTAATCTTGCCACTTGATTTTACATTGTCCTTTATAACAATTTTTTTTTCTCACTCCATTAGAGAACTCTGTCTACATCAGGTATTGCCTTCACTTGCCATGCCTCTTTCGCCTGACTAACCTGGAACATTTAGGTAGCCATTCTTTGACTTTATGATGTTTTTGAAAAATAAAGCCCCCCTTTTTAACTAGAATCTTCCTACCTTTATGTTTCTCTTATGTATCCTTATAGATGGAAGTAATGGATTCTCAGCAAGGAAATTCTGTAGGCGATGCTATGTCCTTCTCAGGCTATCACTCTGGAAGCACACAATATTCATCTATCCTTCAGAAGTGTTGTTATTTTAATCATCCAGTCATGGTGTTGTCTGATTTTTTTTCCTTTGTGTAATTACTGGTTTGTTTTTTTTTTTAAATCCTTTGCAACCTAAAGCAGTTTATGGAGAGACCTTTTAAGACCGTGCAAATATTCCATTCTTCATCACAGATTTCTCTTAGATTTAATATCCACTGATGATTCTTGCTTAATTCAGTATTTGTCATGACGGCTGCAAAATGATGGCTTTCCAACTCCAGTACTCTCTATATCCTTAGCTGTTAGCCCTCAGCATTCTACTCTAAATAAGAGACCCCCTTGTTCCCATTTTTTTCTCTCTATCATCTCTCTATCTCTCTATCATTATCTCATTGATATGGACTCTTTAATTCCTATTTTTTCATGGCTTATAATTTGACTAATTATTCTGTGCTCAAATTGTCCCATATTTGGTCAGATGATTGGATAAAGTTTATTTTCCTCAGGAAGGGCACATGTATATGGTACTCCCTGAGTTGAGGCCCAGGTAAAAATATTCTTCTATAACCTTAACACCTGAATGACTATTTGGTTTGATATAATATCCTTGATTCACACTTTCTTTCCTTGTTTCTTGAAAGTGCTGCTGTACTGTAATTGTGTTTTCTTATGTTGCTTTTCAGAAATCTATTTTTCTTGCCTCAGCAATTTATTTCATCTTTTTTTATTTTCCCAGAGTCCTTGAGTATTTTTACTTTATGTCTCAGACTATATCATTTTCGGTCAGTTTTCAGTTTTCTCTGGTAACTTCTGAGCCCTTTCAATGGATGGATTCTTTTATTTCTGGAAAGTCTGAATGTCTCTCTCTCTCTCTTTCATATTATAGTTTAAGTTTTGATTCTCTTACATTGTTTTGATATTTTTCTTCAGGATAGCAGTCAGATAATATCTGCCTTTTTTGTGTTCCTGTTTTCCACTTTAATAAATTTATCAGCTTTCATGTTTTCCTTTATTTATTTTTTTTCCTTTTGTTGCTTTACTGATTTTTCTCAATGCTATTTAGGTTTGCATTTGAATCTAATCTTACTTGTATGTCCAGTGATTCAGCATTTTTTAAAAATATGATCCTATCTGTTTCTTCTATTTCTTTCATCTGGAAAATTAACTCTCATTTTATTTCTACCCTGTTTTGGAGTACATTTATATTTTTTAGCTTTCGTATTTCTGATTCAGGGTGCTTACTAATATCCTCCTGTGCTTGTTTAAAGTGCTGGGTTACTGTTTTCTTCATCTATGTTTTTTATTTATTTTTTTCAGAGATCTGTCAGTAGACAATCTTCTGTTCACGAATTCTGACATTTGCAGTACTTTTGCGTGGGTGTGACCTGTTTTTGTCTACTCTTATTCATTTCATGGATAGGGTTCCAAGTTTGATAATGCCCTCTTCTAGCATTTTTGCTCTCTTCTGCTCATGAACGTTTTTCTTTATGACTGGTATGTAGCAATTTGATTGTGGTGTTACTGGTGTGATTTTCTTTATGTTTACTCAACTTGGGGTTTATTGAGACTCATGGATAAATGGGTTCTGACCATTATCAAATTAGAAAAATTTCAATCATTATTTTTTCAAGCAGTTTTTTTTCCTATTCTTTCTGGGGCTAAAATTTATTCTTATTTTATCATAAGCCACTGAGTCTTTATTCTTTTTAGTCTTTTTTCTTCTGTGTTTTAGTCTGGATATTTTCTATTACTGTGTCATCAAGTTCACTAAGCTTCTCTTTTTCAATGTCTAATCTGTTTTAAATTCTATCCATGTAATTTTCAGTTCAGATACCTTTTTGTCTCTAGAAATTCTATTTCTTTTAAACAAGTTTTATTTCTTTCCATATTAGGTTTATGTTTTTCTTTAATACTTGAGCATATTTATAACATTTAAAATATTGTTGTTGCTTTTTTAGGAGGAAGAGAGAGAGAGAAGGGACAGAGGAAGAGGGAGAGAGAATCTTAAGCTGGATGTTCAGCCTGACATGGGGTTCCATCTCACAACCCTGAGATCATGACCTGAGCTGAAATCAAGAGTTGGACACTTAACCAACTGAACCACACAGGAGCCCCTAAAATACTGTTTTTAAGTCTTGCTAATTTAATTTTTCTTTTTTTCTGGGTGCATTTCTATTGACTGACTCCCCCTTCATCCCCTCCCCCCTCGCCCCATGATTATAGGGAATATTTCTTTCTCTTTCATATCAATATTTTTTAAATTTAATCCTAGACATTTTGAATATTCCATAATTTGTTGCTGGATTCTCTTGTATTCTTTTAAACAGTGTTGAAATTTTTTGTTTCAGGCCATGTAATTACCCATGGGTCAGGTGATACTTTGAGGCATGTTTTTAAACTTTTGTTAGAGCAGGAGTAGAAGAGCCTTTGCTCTTTACCCTAGTAAGGTATGACCTTTCTAGTATTCTGGTGAATGTCCTATGTATTAGATACAGTCTCTTGCCTCCGACTGGTAAGAACCTAAAGGATTTCCAGCCCTGTTTGAAGCTCTGGGAATTGTTTGGCTTACAGTTCTTTAGTAATTGCTCTTTCCTTAGCATTAATTGTGGAGTTTTCTTAAGCACACATAGATAGGTAGTTAGTAAAAGACCTTAGGTACTCACGCCAATTTCTGAAACACTTTCTATACATGAGATCCTCCTTGCTGTAGCTCAGCCCTGCAAATTCTAGTCACATTGGCATCTCTGAACTCCATTCTTGATCTTTTCAAGTCTGTGAGACTACCAGGCTTTGGATTCCCTTTTCTTGAATTATATAGTCCAGAAATTTATTCCCAGTAGAAATTGAAGGTATTCATTTCCCTTTTCTCAAGAATCATAGCTGCCTTTTGAAAAGAGTTATTTTATGTATATTGTCCAGTTTTCTAGTTTTATATGGTAGAAAAGAATGCTCCATAAAAATTGTCCTTTTTTTTAAAATAAAGATTTTATTCATTTATTTGAGAGAGTGAGAGTGCTTGTGCAAGAGAGCACCAGTGGGAGGAAGGGGCAGAGGGAGAGGGAGAAGCAGGCTCCTCGCTGAGCAGGAGGCCCTGACATGGGGCTTATCCTAGGACCTGGGATCATGACCTGAACAGAAGGCGCATGCTTCACTGACTGAGGCACCCAGACACCACCCTGATCCAAAATTGTCATTTTATTAGTAGGATTTTTCATACTTCAGTATGATTTTTCATAGTGTAAATGGAGTAAATAAGCAATCCAAAAAAAGAAAAAAATAATAAGCAAAGACAGTAGGTGGAAAATTCTGTGTTTAAAGAATAATGGACATTTGAATCACCGGAAAGAACCAGTTGAAGTGCAGGGGATGAATTAGAGATATGGCTTAAAGAGGCTAAATCATTGTACATGTCAAATATTTCCTAGGTACTGTTATGAAGGGATTTTTCTGATGTAATTATAATTTCCAATCAGTTGACCATAAAATACGAAGATTATCAAGGTGGGCCTGACCTAATCACATGAGACTCTTAAAGGCAAGAGAGTTTTCTCTGAGTGATTGCAGAAGAAGAAGAAATCAGAGATGTAGAAAATGTGAGAGGGGTTTCCATGAGGGAGGTTCTGTGTTGCTAGTTTTATAATGAGGTGGACACGGACAAGGAACCGTTCTTGGAGCTGATAACTGTGTCTGGCTGACATCAGCAAGTTCATGAGGACTTCAGTTCTACAACCACAGGGAATATATTTCTTCCAACAAGAAGGGTTGGAAGAGGGCCTTTAGCTCCAGATAAGAACACAATCTACTGACATCTTGATTTCATGCTCTACTAAACTTCTGACTGCTCGAACTATGAGCTAATGAGTACTCTTTTAAGCTGTTAAATTTGTAGTGCTTTTTTATGTAGCAATAGAAAACTAATACAAAGGCTAGTAAAATGTTTTAAAATATAGTTTATCAAGGTTAATTATAAAAGCCCAGATTTTTAAATTAAGAGGCTTTTAGGGATTCGATTATATGACTAAGTTTACTTGCTAGAGATTTTTTAATGTTGAATATGTACTCATAAGGAGTTTTTGGCTAAAAGATGGAACAGATTTCATCCTACCCAATGACATCTTAGGAATAGGTATTAATTTACATAGGATCAGATGAGTAATTTTATAGGATTTAGGCCAGGAGCTCAGTGTATACCTGGCTCTTATCCTTTAAATTAGCATATCCCACATCTGCAACATACACATGTCACCTAGAGGTTTACCACAGGTGGTTTTCTTTATTTAGTGCCAACCTTGCCTTGCTCCATACCTTGATAATGTTTAACCAGTTTGTAATCTGGATGCATGTGAATTCTTGATTCTTTCACCCAACCTTGGTCCTTACCCTCTACTCCTTACCCTCTAACTCCCAAGACTTGGCATCTGAGTGTGTTTTCCCTTGTAAATGTATCTTGCTTTTCTTTTATAGACCTGGACTTAGTCAGTCATCCATTTCCTTGATTTCACTATTTTTTTTTTAAGATTTTATTTATTTATTTGAGGGGGGGGCAGGGAGAGAATTAGCAGCAGCAGTAGGGAAGAGACAGAGGGAGAAAGAGAAGCAGACTCCCTGCTAAGCAAGGAGCCCAATGTGGGGTTTGATCCCAGGACACTAGGATCATGACCTGAGCTGAAGACAGACGCTTAACCATCTGAGCTACCCAGGCACCCAGTTTCGTCATTTCTTATAATTTGGAATCTTAATCCCAGTCCCATCTTTACAATACAGATGGCTAGTACCTATTCAGGCTAGCCAGGTGTCTCTGGTAATGATGAAAATGATGCAGTCTATATAAAATCTTGAATTCTAGACATCTTTTCCCATCTAGGAAATAAGAATGAAATTACCCATAAGCATTTGGGGAAGTGATCACAGAACTCTATGTATAGGTGATCATGATGGAGATTCAGTGAAGATGTGAGAAGAAAATGTCTAGACAATAAATATGACAACAGCTTTTATTTACAGCTTTAGATCTTGCTATTGCTCTATCGAAAACAATATTGCAATCCATCCACAAAGTGGGTATTTATTACTGAATATGCCCACGTGCTGATCTTCATGTTGTTGTTGAAATGTCCCACTGTGTCTTCTGAAACTTCAGAAATCCTGTTGATCCTTCCATAATGTTTCTCTACCAGACAGTAGGCCCATTGGGGTTGGTTGTGACTGTGTCTGGGTTATATATGAATCTTTGACCTCTGGCTTTGGGAAATTTAGTATGGAAGGGACACCTTCCCGATAGCCTAGAGAAGGGATTTGAGTCTGCTAATCCGTATTGATAGATGTCCTGGCAGGCCCTCCTCATGGGGCCTTGAATTTTGGTAGCACAGAGGAAGATCAAGAATTTCTGTAAGGGTTGGATAATTGAGACAGAGAGAGATTGGGTATGGGAGTGCCAAGGAGATATGGCTTGGAGTTGGATCATACAGAAAGCACACTTCTTAACACTCAGATTAAATAATTAGAGTACTTCTGGTCACCACGGATGGACATCATAAGGTAGCTTTTCACTGGCTCTGAGGTAGTCTATGTGGTTACTACTGAAATGATTTTAATAGAGTTGAAAAGAGGGACCTTGACTATTCTCATCCCGTGTAGTTGAATGTGCTTTCCTGGGTAATTCCTGTAATTTACTGGGATCAACAAACAATCTCCCTTGTGCAAAAATTAGGCCTGAAGGCCCAAGTGATCTTATGTAATTCAAAATGTAGGAGGGAGAGAAAATGCAGAAAAATTCACATCTTATATAATTGACCATATCAATGTCTTAGGTTCTGAGAAGGAGGTACATGAAAATCTATTTCTCTTTCAAAATTAAGGGGAGTTTCAGCATCAAGGAAGACCAGGCATACCACTTCTAAAGTGAATTTAGTAAACATTAATGCAAGGAGATTGTGCAGAAATAAGTGAAGGCAGACTTTGGTTCTGAATGCAGACTTTCTTATCTAAGTTACTCCTGGGTCAAATCCCTCTGTACTGTGCCTTAAATAGACTATTTTGCCTAATCTCATAACTCAAAAGCCACCAAGTACACACAGTTAAAACCTCTCCCTCTAAAACATTGCTCCAAACTGTGTACTAACAGCACATAAGGGGAATTGCAATTGAAAATGAAGTTTATGTTATTTTCATTTATCTAAAATTTCTCGAGAAAATGAGGATAAAATGTATAAATTAAATGGCTATCACTGTTATGTGCATATTCAACAATCCCTCTGGGAAACAGTTTAATTTACAAGGTCATTGGGGAACATTCTCTCACAGAGTTGAAGGTGTCTAAGGTAAGAGGTCAGAGGATGGCCATCAAGGGAGACATCTGACATTAACTCAGAACAAGTCTAGGGGAGACATCATTTTTTCTGAGGGGGGAAAATGTTTCAGTTCAGACCCATTCTGGTAATTGCCTTCCTCACCAAAATGTGGGAAGGCTAAACTTTCCAGTAGCACATCACAGGCAGATCTCAGAGTTTGTCAGAGACAGAAGAGAAAGCCAGAGGGCTGGACAAGACAAGAAGAAGCCATTTCCAGGGTGAATCAGGCAGCAGGCACTGCCAACACTAGAGGCAGATGGAAATTGCTCAAGTTCTGTGCAATAAGAACTAGAATCGTGGTCGCTATAACAAAACAGCAGTACATGAAGCTCTATACTCAAGTACTGAATTTTGAGTAATTGCAGAGAATAGATATTCTCTGACGGTGGTACAGTCTGATGGAAGGAAGCAATATCTCTGCTGAAGACCAGCGTTGGGTGGAACACAAACTTTGTCCTCTTGACCTCTTCTCTCTGAAGCTGGTTCTCCACTGACTATAAGCCACCCTCCCCCAGGGTCACAACCTGAGTCTTGTCATCACCAGAAACTGTCCATTTCAGACACTTGGCTCTCTACCACCGCATTCCACGTCTTCCATGTTCTTCCAAGTCTTCTTCTATGAGTAAATTAACGTTTGAAACTTACTACTTTATTTTTACAGAAACTAAATCATACTATGTATATTGTTCTCCCACTCTTTCTTTTTGCATTTAACGATGTATTATCCACACTGTTCTATGTCAGAATCTATCATACCTAAATCTTGAAATGAAATTCTGATTTTCATTATAAGCAAATAAATTGGTACTAAAAGGCAACCACCTCTGATTTTGGGGGGTGTTATTTCTTCTTAACATTCTATCTCTTGATTTATCTCTTGCAGATGTTATTTGTTCAATTTAATTCTTCCACATGCCTTTTACATGATTGTTATTTTCCTCTGCAACATTTTATTTTTCCTTTGGTTATCTCCTAATCTTCCTGTAAATTTTTTTAAAAAAATTGCTGGCATATTTTAATTTCCAAGAACTTCCTTGTTCTCTAATTGTTCCTTTTTCATGGCATACAGTTATTTTTTAATGGATGCAAAATAGTCTCTTAATCCTTGGGGATTTCAATCCTACTTTTTATGAGGTTCTGTTCTGACCTCTGTGTGGCAGGCAGAATTCCTAGAGGACTCCTAAGTTCCCAGCCCAATGGTGTACATGCACCTGCTTTCAGTTTTTCGGTCAAATGCTAATCTAGGTGCTGCTGCTGTGGTTGGATTTTGAGATGTAATTAAGTCTCATTTTAGTGGAATCTAAGGAAATATTACCCTGGGTGTGCCTGACCTTATTAGGTGAGCCTTTCAATGGGACTGAGATCTTCTTGGTGAAAGAGGTTTGAAGACAGAATGAGAGTTGATTCATGGGAGATTCTCCATTGCTGGCTTTGAGGATGGAAGGAGACCAGGTGGCAAGGGCCTGACAGTGGCCTCTAGGAGCTAATAGCCATCACTGGCAGACAGCTGGCAAGAAAATAGGAACTTCAGTCCAAAACCACAATAACTGAATTCTGCCAAAAACCCGAATGATCTTGGAAGTAGTCGTTTCCCGAAGCCCCCAGATGAGAACTCAGTGAGGACAACACTTTGATTTCAGCCTTATGGAACAGTGAAAAGAGACCCCAGACATGCTGTACTTGGACTTCTGACCTATAAAACTGTGAGTTGATAAATGAGAAATATTTTAAGCCCCTGTTTGTGCTAACTTGTTACACAGCAATAAAAAGTGAATATATTCCGCATCATTTCTTTCTTCCATATTATTTTGTTTTGATTTCCGTATTTGATGTTGCACGTTTTCCTCAAGTATCTTATAATCCATGATGGCATACGTGTACGGAGATCAAGAATCTGGAAAGCTGACCATAGCTTCTGTACGCGTGCGTGTGGTTGACTTCAATGTCTACAGTGACTAAGTATTTTCTCTGAAGCCTGGGAGGGCATCACTTGCTCACCATCTTCTTTGTTCTCATGCGTCTGTATCTTTGAAAATACTTGTACTCTCATTGAAAGGACCTCGGTAGAAAGAACACATCCATGCATTGCCGTCTTGTTTAACTAGAAATTCCTTTCATTTTATTTATTTATTTATTTATTTATTGGATTTTGGCAATAAGAAGAGATGTTGACTTCAAAAAAATGAATGGAAATTTCCCAGTGAACTCAAGAGTGAGAAGTACAGGTGGGCATTTTAAGGAACGGAATTAAGGACTCAAGATCCTCAGAAACCAAAACAAACCAGTATTTGTTGTACCTCTTTCCCTCTCATTCTTTGGGCCCTCATGGTCTTTCTTTGATGCTCTTTGCCTTGTTATTGGTCTATGCTCTGATGAAACAAAACTGATGGTTGTTTTTGACCTTGTATTCTGTGATCTCGCTAAATTATCTTACCAAGAGTTTAGATTCTTTTGGCTTATCTACACAGTCATGTTCCCTGTGGATAGGAAAATTTTATTTCCTATTTTCCAATCCTTATACCTTTTATTTGTATTTTTATTGTCTTATTACACTGTCTACCATCTTCCAAATAATGTTGAGCAGAAGGTGATAGTAAGTAACCTTGTCTCATTACCTATTTTAGGAAGAAAGTTCTTCAGTATTTCACAACTACACATATTTGCTAAGGAACTTAGATGTGAAATAATGCAGTGCCTTCCTAGTCCCAGTTTTCTAAGGGTTTTTCTCAAAATGCCTCTTTGAATTTTATCATGTGTTTTTATTCTGCATTTCTTGAGATGATCATGATTTCCTTGTTCACTCATTAAAAAAGTGAATTACATTAATTTTTTAAAAAAGAAGCCTTGTGTTCTTGAGATAAACTCAATTTGACATACATACCATATATATAATAAATAAT
The DNA here is from genome assembly GCA_004024625.1 of Mellivora capensis. Taxonomy (NCBI): domain Eukaryota; kingdom Metazoa; phylum Chordata; class Mammalia; order Carnivora; family Mustelidae; genus Mellivora; species Mellivora capensis. The sequence continues at coordinate 133,603 of PISX010002828.1, read as the reverse complement.
ATATGTAATCACTGAGAAATCACTTATATATAGATCACTTATATGTATTTAATTATTAATAAATATGTATTAGTGACATATGTAAAAATCACAAATCCTTTGCTCATCACTCCCTGATTGCATAATCTTCTGTGACCACTCTGTCAAAATCAAGACGGGCCTGTTAATAACCCTCCCAGCACATATCTTTGTTCCACTCGCATTTGAACCCAGGCAGGCTCTCTCAGGAGCCTCTGCTCTTCATGATTGGGCTGAACTTCTCACCATTCAACAAACTGTATACAGTTCTTATCTCATGGTATTAGTTCATTTGTTCTCAAATCATATGTCTGATTGCCAAATCAAAGAACCATTCTCCTTGTTATTCAAGTAGCTCTATGGAACAAATGAATACCAAATGATAACCTCAGCCACATTTCCAGTTCCTATAATTACAAGAAGGATCTCATTCAGAATCTCACCCTGTTGTAGCCGCGAGCGCCATGTACTTGCTTTCTGGAGTTTGACTTCATATTCGGCATTGAAGGGTCCATGAGGCTGATGTTTACTCTCCATTATCAAGCTCATTCCTGGTCCTCTAGTTCAAGTCATCACTGGGCCTGTGCACTCATAAGAAATACAACATTTAATTTGCAATTAAATTCAGCCACTTAAGCCAAAATGTGAGAAGATTGCCTTATTTAGGAATTCAAGACACAGAAAGTAGGTCTGTTGTTTAAACATAAAAGAAGGTTAAAAATTGGAGGATGGAGTAGAAGATACACGTAAGAATAGAACTTTTTAGTGATATGGTTTTAACTTCAAAATATATTCTTGAAATGCTGCTTGTCTCATTTCCAATACTTATGGCTGGCATTACTGCTATTTGCAACTCACAACGGTTAACCAGCCTATTCAGGATCATATATCTAGTGGCAGTCAAGTTAGAACAAAGATCTGGCACTCAGTCTGACAGCAGAAGCCTTAGATTTGCTTCAGAGACAACCAAATCCAAACGAGGTATGTTTGCTTCCTTTCCTTCGATCTTTCTTATGGATCTCCTCATTCCTGCACTTCTGGCGGTGGAACCCAGGCACAGTGTGGTGGGGGAGAGGGAACAGGCCCAGAAAGCAGGGGGCACATAGCCAGAATTCCAGTACTTCTGCTCTCTCCTTGGAGCCAGGCACGTCCCAGAGGGAAGGGAAGAGCTGCATATTTCATATCCCAAGTCACGGGCTCTACCTTTGGGCAGGGTATAAATATGGGGTTGGCACAACCACCTCGGGGTGACCCCCCCCCCGGAGTACTGCAGTGGGGTCCTGGTGCCCTTTGCATTTTGTCAGAGTGCTTGCCGTCAGCGCCTCCTCTCCTCTGCAGAGCAGGGGGGGATGACGGGAATGGGGGAGCCAATTATGGCAGCTTCTCGCTGCAGTGCGCAGAGTGGCTGGGTTGTCATTCATTACCGCCTAATGTTTAGCTGCAGTATGCAAACCACCGAGGCTGGGAGGAATCACAGCTGAGAAGAGAATGCCTGACAGAGGCAATAAAGCACCTTCTTCTTCAAGAGGTGCCACTGCAGGGCCATAGAATTTGCATGCTGCTCCCGTTGCCCTGGAAGTCAGGTTATTAATTATTATCCAAATCACCCCCCTTGTTACCTCCGAGCTCTCATTATGGCTGCAAATACAGGTATGTTCACCTCCCGCCCCACTGCCCCCATATATTATGCCACCACTTTGTTATATAACTACTGAGCACGGGAGCCCATCAGAGGGACTTTAAACAAAATAAAAGCCTGTAGAGGAACGCAAAGGGGTTGGCGGTAATATAAGCCACCTTCCCACCAAAGCCCAATATCCATACTCATCAAGTGGATGGAGGTTTGGAGATTATCTTCTGTCATTTTGTCACAACGCATTTGCTTTGTGAAGGGCAGGATCCGTGGGGGGATGCTGTTGCCCACATTCCAAGTCTAGTCCCATCGCAAATGGAAAGTCAGGAGCATCTCGGAAGCAAGAGGTTAACTGATCATCGTTGTTTATTGAGGCCCATATAGTACCTCTCACAAACCGTAGAAGCTTTATGGAATTCAGACTGACCCCATAATTCTGCCTGCTGGTGAAACATGGCTGCCCTGGCTCCCGGACTCATCTCTTTTGTAAAATCACCAGCAATCCAACAATAAATGATTTGCTTTGGAATAGTGGGCTGTCTCCTTGCCCTCATGACCCCTCTTCCTCCCTCCAGCATCTAAGAATATTCTCCACCTTGTTGGCCTGTCTATTCCCCAACTCCAGAGGATGTGCCAAGAAATCCAAATTGCTTGCACACCCTTTCAAAGTTGACATCCGTTACTTGCAAATTGATGCAGCCCTATAATCTCTATTTATACCCATGAGAATTCATTCTCAGATATGTGGCTTGGGGTTACTGACTTTGATGTTAAACAAAGCAAATAGAATAATGTGGCTATAGCATTTAGTACGGTGCTTAGTGGCTCCATAAATATCGCTATAATTATTTAAATTAGTTGTAATAATAAGTATATCCAGTTGCTGACAAAATTTCTCCAATAAAGGCTGTTACCATGGGAAACTATGCTTCCATATATCTTTTCATTATTATTCCCACTGTCATGAACCAGGATTTCCAGACTGGATGTCTATCCCAGTCTTCATTTCTCTGTCTCCGTGCAGCCTGTATATGTGTGTGCTTGTGTATAAGAATATAATTTGTAAAATAAAATTTCAGTTCAGTAAATACTTGGGAAGTTTGCCCTAGGTTCTGTTACTATGCCAGCTCAGCCTGGATGCCCCACCAAAAGGGACAGCCAAGTGGTAAACAAAACCCCACTTTTTATTAGGCATTGGGCAGGTAGGACTGTTCCAACAGAGTCACCATTGATAAATACTCAAATCTCATAAAATTGTTTCTTGTTCTTGCGATATATTTGCCACCTGAACCTTTCCTGTGTATACTGGAACTCGGACGCAGCAAATTGAGAATGTTTTAACGAGGACATTGTCACTTTTCCAATGGTTCTAAAATACCTACCTGTAGACTGGTTGCAAGCAAGGGCTTTCCAGAGTCGTCCACTTTGTTCCCTGAAGTCGTGAAAGTGGATGTCATGTTTCCTGTGGCCCACAACAGTCCGCTCACCTGGCATGAGAACCCTCACAACAATTTCCAGGCAGATACCACTTACTTATTACAGTAGAGGAACATGAAATGGAAAATGTCACGAGATGTCTCCAAATTCACAGAACGAGTGGCAGAGTGTGGCTTAAGCCCGGGGTCTGACCAACAAAGGCTGTGTTCTAGTCACGATACTGTATTTCCTGGATGTGTTTTGTGCTTCAAAACAAACTGCAGTTGGGGTGCCTGGGTGGCTCAGTTGGTTCAGCGTCCGACTTGTGATTTCGGCTTGGGTCATGATCTCGGGGCCCTGCAATCGAGCCCTCCATCAGGCTCTGCGCTGAGTGGGGAGTCTGCCTGAGGACTCTCTCTCTCTCTCCCCCTCTGTCCCTCCCTCCACTCTCTTTCTCTCTCTTTAAAAATAAATAAATAAGTCTTTAAAAAAATGAACTGCAGTTGCTCAAACATCTTTGTAAACTCCTCTTTGGGAATATCCTTAATAACTATTTCCCCAGTTACAGAAAACATCAGTATCATTAAGATATTGTCACATCTGGTTTCTGACTCAGAAACACATTACTCACCTTAATTGTCAGACTTAGTTCTGAATACCTTTCACCTGGTTTTAGAAATTAAAATCACCATGGTGGCTCTTTCCCTTGAAGACATCCAGTCCCCACCTAAAACAAAAACAGTTCAAAAAAGAGAATACTGCATATGTTTCAAAAAAAGGGCATCATCCCTGGAATCCGTAGATGACTCATTTGTGTGGCTTGACATCTGCCCTTCATACCTGCATTGCTTTTATGGGTGGCCATAGGTCCATCCCGTCTCATCTTGGTCCAACTCCCTTCCTGAGAGAGAGCGCTCAGGTCTGTTCAGAGGAATCATGAGACTGTGGGGTTCTCCAGAACAGGGTCAGACCACCCCTAGCCCCAGGTCTGAGAGGTAAAATAATGGGATTTGAAATACAGGGAGTTTCCTTCTCTTTTCTTCATACCTTACCAAATCTGCCCGAGGTGGATCCAAGACCCTTCCAGCTGTGTCATCCTCTCAAATACTGAATTCAGTAAATTGACTATTAATAGTCTAGAGTCAGCCCTTTTTGGGGAATAAAAAGAGGAAGTGCTCAAACCTTGGAGGGTAGAAGTGAGGAGACATCATCGTGGTCTGAAGAAGCATCTTGAAAAAGCCCAGAGGAGCTGTTCTCAGTGGTGAGGAGTAACAATAAGATTAAACAGACTCTTCTTGAAATCTCTAGGACTTAAGAAAGGCACTGGACTTCCAGAGGTCAGTGGGAACAGGGACTTGAATGATGAGTTGTAGGGTATCACAGTCTAAGTGTGACTTGACAGGCAGGAGAACTTGAGAAAAAAAAACTGACTTTTTTGTTTTTGTAGGAAAACAGACGACAAGTTCTATTATGTTGATTTAAAAATGTTAAAAATTAGCATTTTATGCTCACACAGTTACAGTTAGGCTGGGTTCATTAATCTTGACATAGAGGGGATGATGCTGGTCAGAGTTCTCAGAACACTGATACCTAGTAAGCATTTATTATCTGGCAATTTTACTGAAATGCATGCTTTTTGCAGAATCATGGCAAATCAGAGAGTTGCCAGAAGTCGAAATGGGCAAGTGCTATTTTGATTCTCAAACAGGAAAAGAAGATGAATTTCACAGATCCTGACAAGGCTGGCATCGATCCCTGGATGCCACGGTTTGTGGCCATCTAGAAGTGGTAGTAGCAACGTTAAGAGTTCAGGCTCTAGTGGGTTCACAAAGGACAAGCCATGGCAGATTAGCCCTATTTATTTCTGATAGTATTATTAGATGGTGATATCAGAGAAATGGGATAGACCCAGTATAGCTGGACCTGAGCAAGGTGTGTGTTATAAACTAAATGTTTGTGTCATCCACCCCCAAATTCCATATGTTGAAATCCTGATCTCCATTGTGACGGTATTTGGAAGAGAGGCCTTAGATCATGGCAGTGGTTACCTTCATGAGTGGGATTTGTGCCCATACAAAGGAAACACCAGAGATCCCCAGCCCTTTCCACCATATGAGGACACAGTAAGAAAATGGCCATTTATGAACCAAGAAGTGGAGTCTCACCAGACATTCAATCTACTAACACCTTGATCTTGGCCTCCCAGCCCCTAGAGCTATGAGAAATCAATTTCTGTTGTTCATAAGCCATTCAGGCTTATGGGTACTCTGTTACAGCAGCCTGAATGTGCCAAGACAGTGGACAACAAGCTCTTTCATGGTATTCCACGGATAAGGAGGAGTAGGAACAGGGAATAAAGTAAGCAAATGAGAAGCTTGATGATTGACCATACCCAAAAGGTGATAATTAATGAATTATCACAATTTCAAATGAATTATGAGTGACACCTAGTAAGCAGGGTATTGTCCTCATAAATTTTTTTTATCAATAGTGTGAAGAAAGCTAATTTGAAGATACATTTCTTGACATTTTTCCAATAATACTCTATTTCCAGGATATTTTTAACCCATGTACCTGGATAGAGAACTATATCTGGTTCCTTTTCTTTCCTTCTCTGTTTTTTCTGCTCACATTCCAGAGGGGATAACAAAAGTAACTGTGACAGAATCTATATCTGAAAAGATAAGTTGCTGTCCAATTTTTGGTCCTGGTGTGTATGTAAGAGATGCTTTTCCCATACAGGACCTTCCCTCTGGGCATACTCCAACTCTCATGAGCCCCAAAACAACTTTATAGAGAAAAAAAAAAAAAGGACGTGATAATTAAAGAATGCTAAATGACGATGCATTGACAAGGATCTACCAAGACATGTGAGAATCCATGGAAGGTAAGTCATTTGACCCTACTTCCAAAATATTTAAACTGATGGCCTATTTGTTCAATGTTTACTTAGCACTGAATTCTGTATAGGAGAGTCAAGAATCAGACGATCACTTGGAATACCCCTCACATTTCCTTCTATCCCCCTGGTCTGTTCCCACTGGCTAACCTGGATGCAGGATGAAGCCATCCACTTATCTGGAATTACCATCCTGAGAAAGCAACACCGATCCAACTATGACCCTTCTGTATCCTAACTGCTGCCTCAGAGTAATGCTGTTAACCACGCAGACACTTCCTCTCAAAAGCAGTCTGGGTAAGTCCCTTCCCAGTGATGTCTTAGTGCCTTCATTGATTAGGATCTTGCAAAACTGCAGGCTGGCGACCCAGTGCTACATATCTGTCCCTTGCTACCAAGTGACCGTATAGTTGTCCAAGCTGGGACACTTTTGAGAGTGGAAGGAGGACCTGTCATAGAGTTTCTGGGATTCGGGGACAGCCTGTCATGTGGGATGGCCTCAGGCCAAGCAGGGTATAAGGTAGCACTACTCATGGAGACCCTAGTGCTGCAGAGATAGAGAAAGGCTACAACAGGTTAAGGAGAATCCTTGACTTTCTTCATTCAAATCCATTTTCAGACAAACCCAGTGTTTCTCCTCCATGAGGTTCTACACCTGGTTCTTGAAAAGGAGACCCTTTGGCCCAGCTCTTGGGGGAGGAACATCTAATTCTGAAGGCAACCACCTCTTTTCCTCTGTCTTAGGATTATCGCTGATAACTTTCTGTCTTCAGTCTTTCCCTGGAGAATCAGAGAATCTGATGTCAGTCCCTATGTTCCCCAAATGCTGGGGCACAGGTAAGCCTCCAGTGCTTCTCTTGCAGCCTCTTTGTCTAACCCAAGTGAGGGGAATACCTCTACTCTTTTATGTTGGCTGGAGGTGTGCCCTCGGCTAATTCGGGGAGGACTGTGGAGGGCTATTCCTGTGGCAAATCCTATACAGAATGTCCCTAATCTCACTTGGGAAATGCAGGTGTACTTGACCCCTGTCATCTCACTCTTGGCCTTGGGGGGGTCACTGCTGGAGAAATGTCCAGCTTTGATATCCTGTTATGCCTTCCTAGAGTGCCATCCATCTAACATGAAGGCCCTTCTTAGAAATAAGACCTGGACATTTTCTCTTACAAATATCTTTGGTGACACTTTTTGCTGCATACAGCACTGTTTATTGGGAGACACTGATAACTACTTATCCAAGCTCCAGGCTCTCCTTCTCTGGTGACACAACTTTGATTGCCCTTGGAGTTGTAGTAAACCCAGCTAAAAAAATTCAACTACTTTAGACTTCCTTGAAAATGGAGATAAACATGTGACCCTGTTCTGTTGGGTGAGATGTAAGTGGCAGTTGCTGGTTGAGCTTTCTGGGAAGGCTTTTCAAAGGATAGAATAATTTATACAACTTTTTGCTCTTTTCCTCCTCTTTTGCTCCAGAGTACACACACGCACAGTGGTTCCAAGTGTGGCTGCTATTTTGTGACCAGAAAGATGAGGCCACAGGGTAAAGGATGGCCGAGCCTGAGGACACGAGGGGCCGGGACCACTGAACCACTAACCAGCCCTCCTCTGCTTACACCTGAGCTTCTTGTTCTGTGCAGCTGCTAAATCCTTTCTTTGGGGGAGCCCCCCTCTGAGGGGTTTTCTTTTACTTGCAGCTGACAGTATTGTGTTATTAACTGACAAAGTTCTCTGTGAACCCTAGTGTCTTTCTACCTGGAACAAGGAGGGAGTCAAAACATAAAATATGCAGGGGCACTCTCACTAGTTTGAGAACAATAGGATGTGATCTCATTGTTTTCTCTGCCTCTCCTAAGCCTTGCCAGGGAAAGGAAGCAGCAAGAAAGAGAAAGTAAAAATACAATGTTGATTTGCTAACATCTCCCTGGATTCTTAGGATCTCCTTAGGATCCCAGGGCTGCCCCGTTTTGTGGCCTAAGTCATAAGATGGGACAGAAAGTACCTCCTCTTGGAGCTGTGTTTGTGGGGGGTAGGAATATGAAATGGGTTCCCTCATTCATGTATTCACCTACTACGGGCTGAGGACAGCTGGAATGGAGAAGCAACAGGAATTCCCATGCTGGGACCTCCTGGGTTTGGCAGTGGTTTGGGACCTGGGTGGGTATCACTAGCTTATGGAATCAGTGAGCTTATGGGAAGGGGAATTTGCAAGGAAAAAAAGAAAGAAAGAAAGAAAGAAAGAAAGAAAGAAAGAACGAACCCTTTTTGGGTCCTGGCAAGAAACAAATGTGTGTGACATGTGAAGTGACAGGTGTAGGGCAATGGATTTGTAGGGGTAGTGTCTGTCACAGTGAAGAAAACAAGTTGGCCTAAAGGATGAAGCCAAATTTTAAAAAATACTCTGTACCCCAAAAGCATGTGCTTAGGGCCATCTGAAGACAGACAAAAAGTTCATCTTCTTTGCCGTATTGGGGATGGCAGCCCAAGGCAACAGCGCTGGGCCAAACTCAAGTGAAAGTATGTGGGGGCTATATCTTGCCCATGAGCCTCGAGAAGCCACTCAAGAACCCTGGGATTTAATTGGGGAAGAATTGGTGAGAGCAAAGCCAAATGAAGCGCTTTTGTTAATACGATGACATCCTTAGTTTTACCCCTAGCCTGATATCGTCTGGGAACTGCTTGTGTCTATGAGTATTTTCACAGCTAGGTCGATGGGAGATGAAGTACACTGGGTCCAGGTGACATGGTTTCACCCCTTCTGGACCACACCCAGCACATAGAGCAGGACCAGTGAAAGGTAAATTAATAAAGGGGATTTCAATCCGCTCTGGTAATAGTAATGATGATAATAGCTATGTTAGCAATACTAGCTATGGTTTCTGAGAGATGACTGTGTGTAAGATGTTATCATGGGTGATCCCTACTTTACAGGTGAGAAAGCCATGTGTGGGGGAGTTACAAAGATTGGCAAACCCCAACAGTTAAAATGGAGGAGCCTGGAATCAAAGCAAAGCTAGTCTTCTTTAAGAGCTGGGACTTCGGGGTGCCTGGGTGGCTCAGTGGGTTAAAGCCTCTGTCTTCAGCTCAGGTCATGATCCCAGGATCCTGGGATCGAGCCCCGCATCAGGCTCTCTGCCTACCTGTGATCTGTCAAATAAATAAATAAAATCTTAAAAAAAAAAAAAAAAGAGCTGGGACTTCCTACCTCTTGGCTGTTCTGCTTCAGTTGAGTTTAAGGGTCTTAATATAGGGAATTCCCATACTTCCCCAAAACTCACCAGTATTTCCAGTTAAGCTAAGCAACTAACTCCCACCCACACAACCACAGAACAGGCTCTTTCTCTGTTAGTCCAGTGTGCCCAATGCACGGAGCTGTGGGGTGGACGGTTGATCAAGGCTTCCTACAAGGCTGTTTTCCTTGAAAGGTTGGCATCGATGAGAGGGGGTTGCTGCTGCTGGTCCGAGGGCTGGTGCTGGTCTGAGGATGGGGGAAGGGGGTTGAATAATAAACAAGCAATTGCCTTAGATGCAGGCCTGCTGCAGAGAACAGAAGATGATTCCAGAAGGAAACCACCCCCTTCCTCACTGCCCACCCCGACACACATCTTCTGTCAAGCCCCCTTGGATTCCAGCGGAGGCTGAACTGTGTGAGTTCAGGCCCTGGCCGACTTCAAGGAATATAAACATAGCGTGTTTCCCTGGGGGAATGGAGCTTGTCCTGCCACGCCATTGTAATTTATTAATCGCAATTATTTCAAGATGAAAATGTGAGCTTGCTGTTTGGCCCACACACATGTTACACATAAAAGCCTTCAAACTATCAAAAGAGCAATTTCCTGTGGGGGAAATGGAGCATGGAGGCTATGGCTCCAGATACCGAAGCTGGGGCCACAGAGCCCTACACTACCACCGAACTATGGCTCCTTCAGTGTTTTGGGGTTTTTCAGTTACTCTAATGGCCAAGCCTCTGTCTTGTGTCACACCAGCTGCCTGTGTGGCTGGTTCAGCACGATGAGAAATGTCTTCAGTACGGAAGATGGTGTCGGTGAGTGCCTTCATCACCATCCTCGGAAACATGCATTAGGAAAGACTCTTTACTTCCTCCAAAGCTGGGGGGGGGGGGGGGGCTGCCCAGGGACAGCCCTGCCTCCCAGCCCTCCAGAAGGTTCTAACACAGATACATGAGGCGCTGACCACACATTGGGGAGTAGAATGAAACATCAAAAGGAAAATGAAATGAACATTACAGTACTGATATGTTCATTTACAAGCCAAAAAGAAGTTTGGTATTTTTTAAACTTTTATTTATTAAGTTATGTCTACACTCCAACATGGGGCTAGAACTCACAACACCCGAGATTAAGAGACACGTGCTCTATAGACTGAGCCATCCAGATGCCCCAATTCTGGCTTTTAAGTCGGGGAGGGAAAAGGATGAACACGATATTCTCCATATACACATGCACTCAGCAGCAACTGCCGCTGACCTGGGCCCCGTGCCAGCTACTAAAGTAGGGCCTGGAAGTGGGGCTCCCTTGGGGTCAAGTGTAGAAGAAACCTTGAGAGTGGACCCCGTGGAGTCAGCGGTACCAAGGACTGTCTACAGAATTGATCGGGACGTTTTTGTGGAGAAGCCTGGACTTCAGGGATGACTGAGAAGATGGGGCGAGAGAGAAGAGATAGGGAGGGGGCAGAGGTGAAGAACTCGGAGAAACAGGGTGGACTCAGCAGTGGCCCAAGTGTAGGAGAGCTGATGAGACGCTAGGCTTCCACGGCTCTGCAAACAGGAGGGCACTCCCAGAGACGAAGAAAAACGACAGCGTGCGGATGCCCAGTATTTCCCGGGCACGAAGTCGGCCACACTCCTATTTTCAGGATCCCACTGAATGCAAATGCAAGGAGATCTGGGAAACCAGGGGAGGGGGGTCCGAAAGGTAAGAGGAGCTGGATCCCAAATGTGCCGGCTCAGGGGCCCGCGGAGCATTTCTGCGGTGCGGAAGAAGCCCCCCCCCCCCGCCCCGCCCCGCCCCGCCCCGCACCTCCAGCGGGACCCGCGGAGCAGATCATCCCGGGAGGCGCGCACGCCGCCGGGGTGTGCCCGGCTCCTGCGCCCGCTCTCTCCTCCGACATCTCCGGGATGTTTATTAAGAGATGACAAGTCTATCAGGCCTCATGAGCAGTCTTTCACAGGGAGGAGATCTTCCCGTACGCCCAGGGAGCATCATCAATCTTGTGCCTGCCCGGGGCTGGGAGCGGCGGAGTGAACAAGGCCCCTCTCCGCCCCGCCCCGCGCTCTCCCCGCGCCTCCGCGGCTCCCGGGCCGCCTCGCCCTGCTTCTCCGCGCCGCGGGCCGTGGCGGAGAGCCCTGTGTGCATAACGTGTTTCTGGGAAAGAGATGGAAACGGAAGGATAGAATAGACGGAGCCCTTTCCTCCTATGTTCCCGGCTGTATGGAATGTATTTCACAGTGGGAACGGCAATGGGTAGAACTGAGACTAGAGATGACCGCGCGCCCCGCAGCCGACAGTGCGCCGCCGCGTCTTACCGTGTGCAAATGATTTGCGAGTTTCCTATCGTACACGCGAATATTACACCCCTCTCCCGGAGAATCAGTTGTCCATCTGTCTAAAATATCTAATTTGGATATCCCGCTGAGTGTGAATAGGCGCTGTATTGCCTTTCCTAGATGCACGCTCCCCACCCCCCTTTCTTTTTTCTTTTCTTTTTGGAAAGAAGCTTTAACGTTGTAACTAAGAGCATCTGATACTCAAGGAGAAGATCCCATTGCTCTGCGCAGGAGGCAGAACTGATACTAGAAACTAGCAATTGCAAGTGGACCTCACTGAATACATATCTTTTGAGTATTATATATATCATTATATTTGTAAGTCAAATGTGCTACACATTTATTTTTCATTAGAATACCCCTAATCTGGGCCATGCAGCTTCAAGCCCTGAAAGACACTGTCAGATGGGATAATAATATCCTTTTTAATTTTCATGAAATTTATTGAGGCTCACAAATCATTTTTTTGGGGGGGCACTGGTTCAATATTTAAACATTCTAATATCTAACACATCATAAGGTTGTTTTTTATTTGGGGGTGGGGGAGAGAGAGGAAATGATTTTTCTGTATCATGACTGCCTCCAAACATTTTTTTGAATCTTGTTCTTTCCTATAATATATGCTTTTCAAAGATTGGACACTGGGCTTTGTTCAGAGGAAGGAGGAAGGTCATGAAAAATGGCTCTTTTATCCTTTGCATGGCATCTCTATGACTGTAGCGGAATCAGATAGGAATGAAAGATTGGGCCGGCTTCATTTGTAGTGGAAGAGCTATGTAAGACTTAGCTGCTGGTGAGGTGCTTTACAATGCGTAGACTCTGTGATTTGTTTCAATGATCCACGTTCATCCAGAAATGCTGTTTTTAGGAATAACAGCCGGAAACCAAATGGTTGCCTACGCCAACCTCACCAGGGTCTGCCTTGGTACTGCAGATGAGGTTCCCCAAACTGTTCTACGTCCCAGTCTAATGCACCAGAGGTTTGTGTGCATACACACGTGTAAGTCTGCACATGTGTGTGCATGGGTGAGTAGGGCAGGTATGGCTCATATCGTTAATGTGGGATAGAACACCAATGCATATGACTTCTGATGATGGGACTAGCTCCGCTGTGGAAATCAAAAAGAATCTTTTTTATAGTTAAATGGGAAATTGTATTCTTCTCCTATTTTGAGGAAAAACCACTAAAACCAGAAGAAGAGACTATTCTTTTGTGGGAAAATGAAATAGCACAAAAAATGTGTTCAAAGCTCCGAATTAATTTATGGAAAAGATTGTAGTTTCTAGAAGATTAGCTTCCAGTGTTGGATTAAAATGTTTAGGTCTGACTTTTTTTTTGTTCCGACTTTTTTTTTTCTCGCCATTTCCGACATGGTTTATTGAGATAGAATTAAAATACCATACACTTCACCCATTTAAAGGACACAATTTAATGGCTTTTTATATATTCATAGAGTTGGACAACCATCATCGCAATCAATTTTAGAACATTGATGACCCCAAAAGGAAACCCTGCCTCTCTAAGCCATTACCTCCCAAATGCCCTGCCCCCCAACCTTAGGCAAACATGTATTTGTTTTCTGGTCAATGGATTTGTTCATTCTGAGTATTTAATGTAAATAGTCACCTAATATGTGGCTTTGGGACTGGATTTTTGCACTTTGCATGATGTTCAGCTGGGTTGCTATACACATTGGTGCTCATTCTTTTCATTGCTAGATAATAGTCCACTGTAAGGATCAGTTCGATGGGCATTTAAGGTTGTTTCCACTTTGGGGCTATAATGAACCATGCTTTTGTGAACATTCACGAACAAGTTTCTGTGTGGATATATGTTCACTTCTCTTAAGTGCATATCTAGGAATGGAATTGCGGGGCCATGAGACAGGTCTAGGTTTCACCTTTTGACAGATTAACAGATTACTTCACCCAAGCAGCTGCACGTGTATTTCCATTAACAGTATGTGAGGATTCCAATTTCCCCACATCTTTGCCAATACTTGCTATTAACTGTCTTTTTGATTATAGCCATCCTCATGTGTGTAAAGTGGTGTCTCATTATGGCTTTGATTTGCATTTCCCTGACGGCTGATGCTGGACTTTTTTTTTTTTTTTTTATTGTCGTTTTTTATGTATTTCTTCAGAGAAATATCTACCCAAATCTTTCACCTATTTTTAAGTTGTATTATTTACTTTTGTATTAGGTGTTGTAGGACTCCTTTATATGTTCTACGCACATGTCTCTTATCACATACATTATTTGCAAAAATTTTCTCCCATTCTTTTCTCTTTCTTGATAGAGAAAAACCCTTCAAACACAGGGTTTTTAATTTTGATAATGTACTTTTTTTTTCTTTTTGCTTGTGCTTTCGGCATCACGATCTGCTTTACTCGACTCTTCAAAGGAACCCCTAAGCTTCTGAATTGAGGCTGTGATAGGAGTATTGAGGGAGAGTGGTATTGGAGCAGATGGCATTAAAGATAGATACCAGTGAATTTAGAAAACCAGATTACTGTGTCAAGCATCCTTATTACATACCAAAGTGTTAACCACATATTGGTTAGAAAAATATGTTGTAAGAATGTTGTCTAAATCCTTAGAAGTATGTGTAATATATGAAACTCAAAGGAATGTTTAGGATTTCGTATTCATCAACTCAAAAAACATTATACAGTACGCTGCCACCAGGTGGTGGTAACAACAGCCTTGATTGATCAGTCATTGTTTGAAGTTTGAGAAACATCCTTTATCTGAGACCTGGGTTTTCTAGTCTATCCCATTAAATTTATTAGAATAACTTTCCAAGACTTTGTTTAAAAAATTGAACTTTCTAGTAAAATCAAACTCTAAATGTTAAAAGCATGTATTTAATAAGAAGATAAAGAAAAGAAAGGAGAAAGAATAAACATTTACTGTGCACTTACTATATGAGTTAATATACATTACTTTACTTAATCCTCAAAATACATTTCAATTTAGCTTTAATATCCTCCATTTAAAGATGTTTAACTTCTTTGTCCAGGATCACACCGCAATGACATACCAGAGCTCAGGCTGCCTGACAATAAAATCCTGTACATCTGCAATTATGCCTATATTTCGTGTTTTCCTATCAATAAGTAAAATGTAAATTCATGTTTGACCAATATTTAATAAGCATCCATGGTACCTGGCACTGTACTAGGTAATTACTGTAAATGTGGATATAATTTGGATTTTTTCCATCAATCCTAATTATTATCTAACATTGTTTAAAATAAAGTTGATCTTTCCTAGACTTGGTAAGGATTCTCATTCTCTCTCTCAATCTACCTCTGCCTCTCTTCTTTACCCTTTCTGTAAAACATAAACTCTTATGTGATTTGGAGATTTCAGCTCAGGAGACTGTATCAAAACCCCCAAGTTCTCCAGAAATGAGCCTCCAGCTTTTGGTAGTTTGCAGTTTCAGCCTCAGAAACTCTGTTTCTCTGCTTAGTGTAATAGACACTAATTGGGCAGCAGCCTTTCCCACACAGATCCCTAGAGCTTCCCAAGGGCAGAAATTCTATCTGCTTGTTCTCTACTTTATCTTAAGCTCCTCACAACGCTTTTGGTACCTAGTAAGGGTGCACAAATATTCATGTATGTTTTGACTGATCATGCCTTTGATGCCTGCACACTTCCCTACCCCTTAACTGTAGCTGTTGATCTAGATGATTTTATACCTGATCCAAGCTTGGCCAGTTCTCTCCTGTGACCTTGAGATTTTGGCAGAAATAACAGGGATGTGAAACTTGATGGCTGGCTCTAAGGGTAGCTTCCTATAGAGCAGAGGTCCTAACTCAGGTTATTTTTGTTGCTGGTGTTCCTGGGGTTTTCAGTCTTTTCCTTCAGCTTTTTTTTGAACTACTTCAGTATTCTTACAATATAGATACTCCTTCACTTAACTTAGGTGGGGTTAGTTTAGCCAATATGTTTAAGCTGTTGGGACTGAATGGACTCCCTCCCTCTTTCTCTTCTTCTTTCCTTCCTTCTTTCTCTCCCTTCCTTCATTCTCTCCCTACCTCCCTCTCTCTGTCCCATCCTCCCTCCCTTCCTTCTCTCCCTTTTTCCTTCCTTCTTTCTTTCCTTCCTTCCTTCCTTCCTTCCTTCCTTCTTACCTTCCTTCCTCCTGCCCACACTCTCCCTCCTCCTTCCTCTTTCTTTGTGCCCCTGCCATGTGTCTTGCACGGTGATAGGACCCACAGAAGGCAGATACACAGATCACTAGGAGACACACCCTGGTCCCTCCCAGCTCACAGCCTCAGGAAGCAAACACAGTTAAGCACAGGAACAGAGCAAAGTGACAAGGCTTTGGAAGCACAGAGAAGAGGAGGAAACTTGTCCAGTTTTCTTGAGAAGGCTGCATAGGGAGCTGGCTAGGAAGGCTGGAAGCATGCTACTAAGTGCACAAAGGCCACAGAATGAGACTGAGCCAAGCCTGAGTCAAGGTTCTGAGGTGAATGTGTCCACCTTGTGTGGAGGGAAGCTTCCCAGCTCATCTGGGCTGGGGTGAAGAATGCAGGGGCTCTGGAAGCAGAGGGGGCAGGACTACCAACTTCTCATGTGTTTTGTCAGGGCAAGTGGGCCTGTTCTAAAGACAGGGCGGTGAACTGAGACAGGCCAGCCAGGAGGATCCTGTGAGGTTCCCATGGAAAGAATATGAGAGCCCACAAAGGGAAGGTAGCACAGAACAGGGGAGGGGGCGGACCCCTCAAGAAGGGACAAGTTTTCAGGGGTTTATCCCATTGGGCTCATGGGAAGGTCTCTCCCGGGGTTTGGGAACCTGGGTCTGCCTGGATTCTCTATCCCCAGGGCCCTGATTTGTCACAGGGTGGGAGCAGGTGGATAGGCTTCACCCAGCAAATAAATGAATGAGAACAACTTATGACTTCACTGGGAAGACCTTACTCACTCGGTTCCTCTTTGGGAATGGGTTTTGACGGAAAACAGAAAAAGAGAGGGGTTAATACGTATATCTTAATTTGTGGCCATACAGTGAGGGTTAAGAAAGGCCCCTGAGTGGCTATGACAGCGCTGTCCACTATGAGCTTGATTTTGGAGATGCTTGGCCGACTGTCCACACCTCTCCTTTTTCTGAACTGGCCTCTCTCTCCACAGCAGCTCACCACCTCCTGTGCATGTGGGGCCAGCAGTCAGGCTGACTCCCTGCGCCCCCTTTCAAATACAAGAACATAAAAGCAAAAATGCTTCCAAACGTCACACGAGAAGTACTCATTAAATGGCAACTCTCATGTTTTTCCCCCACAACTTGAGCCAGCTCATTACCTGAGATCTTTGAAGTGTCTGCTTTCCATGGGAAAAACAAATCCTTCCTGTATGTAAATGAGACAAGCCTCCCTAAGTCCATCTTTGTATTTTGAATGGGGTCTTTCTGGAAATATAATGACTTAAACCAAGGAATGGTTCCAATGCTGGAACTCACAGCCACTGAGCAAGAGCTGTAGGGATGTGTTTTGGAGCCCTGTGCCTTCCAGAGCTGTTTGCACCATCCCCTTAGAGAGGGCTCCCCACCCCGCTTTCAGGGCCTGGCCCCCGAAGATCATATAGCTTTGGTTTCTGTCTCTTCATAATGACCATCCAGAATGGCTTCAATGTGTTTTCCATGTGTGGAAATGGTTGTGACTTTCAAAAGATGGGGGATGGGGTAGGGGATCATTTGGAGAAAGGGAGGGATTGGGGGCGTGAGGCAATGGAGCTGAGCTCCTGCACACAACAGAGCACAGGGAAGAGCTAACAGGGGCCATAGTAAAACACACTTCCCTGCTCCAAGCTCACTCCCTTTCTTGCTTGGAGCTGCTCTCTGACTCCCAGTGTTTCTGGAACTCCATAGCCACACCCAGAACCAAGCATATCTCTTTCCGTCTTTCTTCCTGCCTCTGCCTCCCTCTTCTCAGTCGTGATCATCATCGCAAACCCCGAAATTCCTGCTCCTGTGCACAGTCACTAGGAGAGTTTACATTTCTTCAGATTTTTCTTACATTGCTTTTATTGGCTCCCTCAATACTAACGACATTATGAGATGGATACTCTTTTCAGAACCTATTTTGAAAATGGGGGGACTGAGGTGCAGTGCCATTGAGTAACTTGCCCAAGGTCCCATGCCTAGTCAATGGCCAGGCTGAGTGAGTCCCAGGGCAATTAAGTGGACTATCATGACCACTTCCTCTGCCCATGACATTCCCGAATGGCACCTCTGGGAAAGCTTCCCGGAAGAAAGAACTTGAATCATGATAAATGAATACAGCTTCTCAGATGAAGAAGGAGGGGGCCTGCAGGGACAAAGAAGTATTCTGGTTCAAGGCAATGTCAAAGCCAGGACATATGAGAGGCAGACTGCATCAGGGAAGTCACTGGAGCCAAGGGGCCATGCTGTCGTATGTGCCGGAGCTGGCAAGGTAGATAGTAGCCCAATGACCTCACATTTTCTTTTCTAAGTTGGGAAAGGTGGACTCAATTCTGAAAGCCACAAGGAGCCTCTAAAAGGCTCCAGGATTACCAGACTTGAATTATGGACTCTCCTGTTCTCATTTCTGAAAGCCATGTTGTGAAGAAGTATGGTAGCTCCCCAGAGAAGAGCCAAGCCTTCCTTCCTGTCTCTCTCTCTCCCCACTCGGTATCTACCTCCCACATACACTAGGACTTTTGCTTATTCATTCATTCATTTATGCAGGATTTACTCAACAACTATTTGTACCTCTTTATGTATCAGGAAATGCACGGGGTACCTCCCTTAAGTATGAATGAGCACAGGAGCTGCCCTGAGAATGGACAGAGTCACCCGGGGAAACAGGCATATAAATGCATCATTTATTTTATTTCTTTTTTTAAAGATTGTATTTATTTATTTGAAAGAAAGAAAGAATGAGATAGCATGATCAAGGAGAGGGGCAGAGGAAGAGGGAGAAGCAGACTCTGGATGTGAGACTCAATCCCAGGACCCCGGGATCATGACCTGAGCTGAAGGCAGACACTTAACCAACTGAGCTGCCCAGGCATCCTTAAGCGCATCATTTCAAAGCAGAATCCAAAATGGTACGTAATGGATACATTCAAAATGCAGAAATTGAACAGTAGTGAAGGCAGTAGGTCTCAACCGTTAAGAACACAGACCCTGGAGTCACACTGTTCTGGGTTCAAATCCCAGCTCTGCCACACATATTAGCTGTGTGACCTTAGGTCAGTTTCTTCATTTCTCTGAATCTTAATTTCCTTGTGAACAAATGCAGATCGTAAAGTTGTTACAAAGACTGAATGGGCTAACATTTGAAAGTTATTTAGCACAATATGGAAGTGGAAGCCCCGAAGTGACAATTTTCCCCAGTAGATGTCACTGCTACATAGCGAGTTAGGTGAGATCTCTGAGTTCAAGTCCACCGCTTCACAATCCCTTCAGAAAATTGGTACAGAAAAGGCTTTCTTTTCAAAATACAAAATACAGCAGAGGGTTAGTAGGCTGTGAAATGTGCAGGGGTCAGGGGTGACCCTCAACTTTCATAAAATGTTCTCCTAGCTCTTTAGACCTACTTGAGAGTTTAAAATGTTTTCCACAGAGCTCTTGGATAGAAGCAATTTTCTTTCTGTTTCCTAGAAATCTCAGGCTTGATTTATTTAGCTTAGGTTTTGTCAGGGAGCACTTCCTAATTTCCACGTTTCTCAAACCATTTCTGAGAAGGCATGTGAATAATGGTTGTTAGAAGCCCCCAAGACTGAACTTTAAAAGGAACTCAAGATGGTGAACCGGGGACCTTGGGGAGGCAGCGACAGGAAGCTTCACTAGGGCTGGCTTTGTGGCCACTGAGTTTGAGCCTATGGCTTTATTTTCTGTGGGCCAGGAAAGGTCGAAGTTCAGTGATTCGGGTTTTGCTCCATGACCTCCACAGATCTCAGCTCAGACATAGTAGTGGGTGAATGATTTTTTTCTGTTTCTTGATTCTGACATGACCCGTCCTTGAGGTCCAATAGGTAAGCTGACACCACAGGGGTCAACATGCCCTCCTCAACTCATCAGATTTCTTAAAGAAAATCTCCTTTGGGCCAAACTTGGTGTAAGCTGAGGGGATATGGAGATAAATCACACAATGGCCCTTTTCCTCAGAGTTCCCAGTCTGGATGGAGCTGGGTGAGATAGACATGCAAGCCTATTAGTATACTACAACCTTCTGAATATTATTTAAGAAGTGTCAATGAAGTATGTAAAGAAGGGGAAATTGCACCTCTGGATTGAAGGATGTTTGTCATGGGGAGAAGTGGGAGAAGAGCATTCCAGATAGAAGAATCAATGTCCATACAGGTACCACACTATGCAGCCGAAACTAACAGCAATTGCTCTGAATTGAGGGTCTGGGCATTTGGGTGGAAAGACAAGGTGCCACCTTCTAGGTCAAGGAGACTATGTGATCATCCCCAAGTCCCCAAGTGCTACAGAGTTGGAACCACCTTCTTTCCCGTATGTTTCATTCTGTAAGTTCCATTTCCTTGCTAGATAATCAGCACTCACTTCTTTCCACAAAGGCCTGGACTGGGAGGGTCATTTTGGGCTCACAGTATGATTTGCCTTGGCCCTGGTAAGAACAAACAGCCTTAACATATACCGGCTAATGATAATAATGATGTTAATAATGGTTAATCTTGTGGAGCCCTATCTGTCAAGCACTGTATTAAATGACGTCTGTGCAGTACCCCATCTAATCCCCATCAGAACCTCATGAAGAAGGCAGGATAGTGTCAGGCAGGCAGCAGAGCATGAGCTCTGGCCATCTGGAGCCAGACTGCCTGGGTTTACAGTTTGACAATATTCCTCATTAACTGTGTGACCTCAGAAAATTGCTCAACTTCCCGGCGTACCCCCAGTGTCCTCATCCATAAAGTGGGGAGAGTCAGAGTACCTACGTTTGGTGTGGGGATGCATTTTAGGAGAGGGCGCCTGGAGAGCGAAGTTGGGCTGCTGGTCACCCCTTGGCATGCAGAGCCAAGAATGATCTTAAAACCCTACTTTGTATCCAGCCAGCACCACCAGCTTCACTCACTGTGAATTCCTCACTCACTGTGAATGAGTCTGAAAAACTCAACAGGTACAAGCAATCACCGGAAAGCTATTTGTTGTGATTGGAAAACACTCAAAGAAATGGAGTGGTTCATAGATGATTTAATATTTCAGAGAAAGCACATGCGAATGAGGGAGCTCCGAGGATATGAGTGAGTTTACATTCCACATCAAGGTTTTACTTAAATTTTACATTTTGTTTAAATGAGAAGTAAGATCAATGTAATATGGCTTAAACCTTTCTCAGAAATTTATGGCTTCTTTTAATAAACCTCATAAAAGACACTTTTAAACATATGCAGCGTTCTTAATGTAATGGTTCCATTCTTGAAATATATAGTATTTAGGTTGCATCTAAAATGCTGTAAAAGTATCACAAAGGCTGTAAAAATATTGTTAACGGGAAGAAATCTTTTAGAGGGATAAATATTTTCTTGGAAAAGGAAAACGCTGTGAACCTTTTAGGCAGGGGAATGGCTTAGTTTTGAAAAATAACAATTTGCCTTTTTTATGTCCTTTCTGTGGTTCTACTTCAGCCAATTATTAGATTAAAGCAAGCTGTTGCTACGTGCCCTAGGAACTCAGACAGATTTGATGGTGCGCCCTAAGTTTGTGAGGACAAGTTCCATTTAAAGCTTTAATGAGGTCAAGGGAACAAAGAAAGAGGCCGGCTGAGTCCTTTGTGTTATTTTAGGACTGTATCTTAGAATTATGAGGCTTGCATTATGCCATGGAAAGAACACAGGATTTCGAGTTCAAAGCCCTCAGTTTAAGACCCACCTTTGCCATTTACTAACTCTGTGACCTTGGCACAGTCACTTAAATGCTCGGAGGCTCAGTTTCTTGGGTCTAGAAAATGGGATGGGGTATAGCTGCTCTAGTGGCTTCATGAGGATTTTGTGGAGTCCCATGAGATAATGCAGGATAAAGCACTTCGTGATCCAGGAAGGCATAAAGGCAGTGTGGACTTTATTTACTTGACAAACATTTGCTGAGCACTTATTATGTGCAGACATAGACTAGAACCACCTGTAAACCATTCTACATGGATGAGAGTCTCTTCCTTCTTTAAAGAGTCAGAGCGACATTCTTCTTCAGTGACCTATTTCCCCATCTATTAATTGCCACCTTCAGAAACTTTTCCACTGTGTATAATGTAAGACACATATAACTGTGAGTAATGAAGAAAGAAGCATTCCATGCTACGGTGCAAAGAACATCGAGTCCAACCTCTTTGCCGTACAGATGATGAAGCAAAGCTCCAGAGGGGGAGATGGTGTGCCCTGCCAGATTTGGTTTTCATCTGCTATGAGCCAAGGTTCTATATACAAACATCAGTAAAATAAGAAAAATAATACTTCTCCTGCCTACTGCACAGACATATACTGAGTGAGCAAGGCAGTTCCGGAGGAGGAAGAGAAGTAGGCTAAGGCCAGTTCAGGAGGGATTTTTGTATATACGTTAAGGAATTTAGACATTGTACTGAAAATTTGGGACTTCAGTAAAATATTTTAATCAAGAGAATTATAGAATTAGATATATGTTTCAGAGAGAAGACCCCAAGACGGTGTAGAAAATGAGTTGGTTCTAGTCATGACGGAAGACAAGGCAACTGGTTGAAAGGCCATTTTTTTTTTTTTTCAACTTTCTTGGGAAATGCTGTTGGGTTGAATGGAGGAGCATTGTTAGGGATGAGAAGAAGTAAATCTACTGGGCATGATGGTGACTGAAGGAAAACTCCTCAGTCTCACCTTGAAAAACTGGGTGGGTAATAGTTTTCACTGAGAAGGGAGGTAGGAAGAAGGCAGAGGAAGAGGAGTTGATTGGAGCAGGGTGGGGGGAAGATCCTGAGTTAAGGCTGACGTTTAGGGGCAGACATAAAAAAATACATAGTTGAATATGAGCCTAGAACTTTGGAAGAAACTTTGTGTTAAAGGCATTTATTTTCTGTTTCTAATTCCTATGATGAACACAGTTGAGATTCCAGTGCAGGTTGTCAGAAAGAAAGCAAGATCTGGGACAGAAAATTAGAATAATTATAATAGCTAACATTTATTTAGCCCTTATGTGCCTTATACTGTGTTAATTTTTTTTAACATGTTATTTCTCACATCAAGCCAATGAGGTTAAGAATTAACCCATTGCACAGTTGAGGAATGAAGGGTCAGAAGGGGTTATGATAAAATTCAAAATCATATTAGACCTTATGAATAAGGACTCAGAGGAGATCTGTCTGCCTTCTGAGGATTCGTGGCTTTTCTCAAGTACAAAGCATATCAAGTACAAAAAACAGTAAAAAAATTATCAGATATTAGTTCATCAAATGTATGTTTTCACTATTCCCTCTCTACTCTTCTGAGATCTATTTTGGAGCTTATCCATGAAGCCCCTACATCTTTTAACTACTCTTTCATTTAAAAAAATATATAACCTCCATTTTAATAGGACTTTACTACTAAACATAAAAGGGTGAAATATATAATCTGATCTTAATTCTATCAAATTTATTTTCATTTTATATATTGTAGATTTGTCTCTGGAAGCTCAATTTACATCTTTTTAAAAACCACATTCCATGTCTTAACTTAAAATCTTAATCTCTCTTCTAGTTTTTTGAACCTACAAACAAACCAACCAGTTTTAAACATTGTTTTAATGACTGTCTACTAATTATATCATCTGTATCATTTCTTAGTCAGTTTCAATGGATTTACTTATCTACATTATGGGTCACATTTCCCTGCTTCTTGGCATGTCAGGGAACTTTTGATTGAATGCCAGACATTGCGATGTTACTTTTTGTGTGATGAGACTGAAAAGTCTTCTTGAACTCTGTTTTGCAAAACAGTTTTATTACTTGGAAATAGTTTAAATCTTTTGTATCTTGCTTTTAAGTTTTCTTAGGTGGGATCAAAACACATTCAGTCTAGCCTAATTTTGCCCCACTACAGAGGCAGACTTCTGAGTACTCTACCTGATGGCCCATCAATTATGAAATTTTCTACACTGGCTGGTAGGAACAGGAAATATTCTTGGTCCTTCTAATCTTTCAGGTGGTTCTTTCCCTTGATTTTGCTACTTTCCTTAAACATAACTGTTGAACAGTACTAAACGAAAGACTTAAGAAAGCTTCTCTGCAGATTTCCATTGTTTTGTCCCCACGGAGCTCTCTCAACTTTGAGATTCTTCCCTGAAAACTCTAGCTGCCTTAGCCCAATTGTGCTTCTAGCTTCATTTTCTCACCTCAGAGACTGTCTATCCAGGCTTCCTCTCCCTTTGCTAGAGTCTGTGTAGGACTAGTCCCTCTCCCTCTACTGTAGTTTGGACACCATTTCCAGGTCTGGGATAATCACAGGATTTAGCTTTTTGCTTTGAGTTTCCATGATTTCCTACCTACTTTGTTGACTCACATCTAACATCGTGAATTATGCTGTTTTATAAGTTTTGCATGATATTTTATTTGTTTCAAGAGGAGGGTAAATCCAGTCCCTGTAGGTCAAGAGGTCCCTTGTCTAGAAGAGTGATTTTCATAATGCTGTCTTGACCAGGAGTCAGAGAGTTATTGGATACCCTGCAAACTATTGTGTCATAACATAAATACTGAACCAGGTATTAAATGAAGATCATAGAGTTGAAGAGAAGTAAGAAGAACCAAAATATTGTCTTTTCTTTTCCTACTTTAAAATATGTTTCCTGGTAAAAATAGAGAAAAATGAGCCAACTGCAGAACCATCTAATCCAACCACCAGGGTCAACTGTTAGCCAAACCAAAGCTTTTGTTCACAAGATTGTGTTGCTCCTCTGGCTTTCTTAGAAAACTCCGGGAACCCACTGATTATTGTTCCACATATTTCTCTATGGCTCTGGAGTGCGAAAAAAACACTAGAGAAACCAAACAGCATGGATCAGTCTGGAGCACTTAGAGATAGATGTCTTTAAAAACCGTCAGGCAAAACTAACTTAGCTCCAGACACCAAAACCCAAAATCTGTACTAGTTTTCCTAAGGCTGCTGTAATCAACTACCACAGACTTGGTAATTACCACAAACAGAAAGTTACTCTCTTGTAAGAAGAACCTAGAAGTCTGAGACCAAGGTGTCAGGAAAACCAAGCTTCCTCTGAAGGCTCTGGGAAAGGTTCTTCCTTGCCTCTTCTAACTTCTGGTGGGTCCTGGCATTCCTTGACTTGTGGCAGCATAACTCCAATCTCTGCCTCATCGGTAAGATTTCTGGACTGTGTGGCAGATGATGGGGGGTTGGTGGAGCTGAGAAAGATGTTGGAGGGCATGGGGCAAAATTTTTAAGTCTGGAGCAATGAAAAAAATTCACAGTGTTCATTAAGAACCAGCTTCCAGGGAAGCCCACGTGGAAACAGAGAAGAGAGTAAGATTTTATACATAAAGTACTTAGAGCTGTGCCAGGTACACAGTGTCATAGAAATGTTGGTTACTGTTACTGGAAAAGGTCACTAGGATTGGGGACAGATGGGAACAATCATAGGGGCTCATTCAGATTGCTTCCTGTCTCTGAGGTTGCCCTATCCTTTGCTTGATATACAACATTTAAAAAATTGTTGTTTCATATATTTTGTATATTTGGGGAACTCCTCTAGCCTCAAGTTTTCTGAAGAAGTCTCCCAGTGTTGTCTTCACCAAAACTCATGAAATAGTCAATCCTTATAAAAAGCCAGATATCAGTAGTATCCGGAAACAGAAGGTTAAATAGAACAGCATTCTAAACTTCTGAAAATTTCTTTGCAAACCTGCCTGGACTCAATTTTTAATTTGCTTTCAACCAAAGCCCCAGTGAATTATAGCAGTAGCATGACCTCTCTTTCACGATGCATATAGATATCACAGCTCACATCTCATAAACTCTCCCTTTATGCGGATCTGACATTACACCAGAGGAACAATGAAAAATATTTTTCCAAACACTCTTTTCTCTGTAGGTACCATCACATTACTCATTCACCCATTCGCTCTGGGATAAAGTCATTACAAAGAAAGTGGTGGGAAGTGGCTGGGTCCTGGATATATTTTGGAAATACTTGCTTTTGACATTGCATGTGAAAGAATTAAATGAGGGGCATGAATGAAAAACAGCAACCAAGGATAACGATTGGGTTTTGTGCTTAACTAACTGCGTGGATAGTGCTGTCATTCACCAAAGATGAGGAAGATTAAGGGAGGGGTAGACAGGCAGGATGAAGACGGCTGGGAAATGAGAGCTATGCTGTGGTTGTGTGATGTTTGAGACACTATCAGCCGTCTAAGAGGGATTGCCAAATAAGCACTTACATTTACAAACTGAACAGAGAAATCTGGGCTGGAGACATGGTTCTGGGAATTCTGAATATAGATGCATATGTGTGTTTATATCTAAACCTATTGTATAAAATTTAATGTGTAAAACAGAAATTATATATTAATATGTATTTTAAATATACATATTTTAAATTCATATAGTATTTACAGCTCCCAGAAATATCATCCGAGCAGAAAAATAGAGCAAGGCCAAGGACTCCTCCTTCTGATTCGTGGAGCCTGACAACATTTAAGAATGTTTCAGAGGAAGAGATGCTGGTTAAGGGGTTGAGAAGGTCAGAAGAAGATGGGGTGAATGTGATGTCCTAAAGGATCACAGAAGAAGGCATTAAAATAAGGAGGGTGTGACCAATTGAGTCAAATGCTGGGCATAATTTGAATCCAGTGTACGCAGCAATCTGTCTATTGGGTTCTTTCCAAGTGGAAGTTATTGCTGACCTTGAAGATGCCTGATTCAGGGTGTGGAGATTTGGGCCAACGCCCATAGGAATGACTTGAGAAGGGCATGGGAGGTGAAGAAGTAGGGAGCACTCAACTCTTTTGAGGCATTTAAGTATGAACAGGAACAAAGGAATGAGACGGGAGCTGCTGGAAACCAGGGTTAAGGGTAATTTACCTGTTTCTTTCCTCAGACAGATGATATTAAAGCCTGATGTTGAGGTGTGTATCCTGATGGTCATGATCCAGGGGAAAGGAAGAAATTGATGATGGAAGAGCAAAAAGGGTATTTGTAGGAGTGGGGAAAGAACTAGAGTAAGTGAGGAAGAATGGACTCCAAGGTGTGGAGAAGGAACACGTGAACTCACCTGGACTGTGGTGGAATTGTCTTCAGGGTCAGATGCCAGCGTCAGTGTCACACATGCACGTGTGTGTGTGTGTGCGCGCGTGCGCATTTTCCTGACATTCAGCTGCTTAGGTGCACTTGCAAAGTAAGTGGAGAGCTGCGTTTCACAGGACTGAGATTCCCCTGGGTAGGTATGATGGAGGCAGCCAGCGGTGAAGGAGATAAGGTTGATTGGTGTCCCAACGTGGAACCATGCTAGTAAGCTGGGGAGTAGGCACATATAGAGGAATGAGTAACCCATTTATGATGATGGCCCAGGAAACTGCTCTGGCCCCACTGCTCTGGAGAATGCAAGGAGAGAATTCTATTGCATGTTGGCCTCTCAGGGACAGGGAGGGGCTTACCTCCAGCTTGTGTTCCTGGAACTGCTGTGTGAGAGGTACTATGCCTGAAACCAAGGGAGGGAGATTTAACATTAAAATGATCCTTTTGTTGTCCTTGAGGTTCAAAGCTTTACTCCTAAGAATGCCTGATCCTCTGGGTTCCTCCTTACGTGTGTCCCTTTTCTGCTGTGCCTCTACTTTGCTCCCAGCGTGGGAGACATCACTCAAGGGCTGACACATCCATCCAGCTCATGCCCGTGACATCAGGGAGGTGGTGTGGAGGGAAAGCTTGAGTAAGCAAAACAGAAGCCCAAAAGTTAGAAGACACGACCTTCAGTCTTGAATGTGCCCTGGCAGGTTGGGTGCCACATCTGGTCCTCAGCTCCCATACCTGTAACATAACTGGAACATGAGATCTCATTCTGACTATCCAGAGACTCACAGTAAAAATATGGAGAGAAGCTTAGAAATTTTACAGCTTATCCATTAGGGTGAGGAAGCTAAGGCCCAGAGGAGGGAGAGCAGGGCCAAGCTCACTTACTTTTGGAGCCCCAGATCTGGGTCTGGGGGCACACCGCTCAGACTCCTAGTCCAGTGCTTTCTATATATTTGTCATTCTTTTACAAATCATTACATATATCCCCTCTCCAGTTTTGTTATCTGTAGAATTGTCTCCCCAGTTCACAGTTCTGTGTCAGGCATGCTAGTCCTGTATTAATACGAGTGGACAAAGTAGTGAAAAGATTCATTTTGGCCCTACAAAGGCAGCAGGTGACAGTTTGGGGTAAAAGTAACATAATCTCTGTGATTTGGGGGGAACAGAATCACTCCTGCCTCACTGAGGACCAAATCATGCACACTCATAGGCCATTTTCATGATAAACATGGTGACCATGATGTTACTCCTGCTGAGGAGGGAGGTCCAGCCCCTCTGGAGAAGCCTCTGCATCTCATCTCAGAAGCCCCCCATCCCCCACTGCCTCTAAGTCTCAGTCAGTGTGCAGGGCTGCATGGACTCTTGGAATTTTCTGCTCTTCTTCAGGTACCATTTACCGTTCTTCTCTCCCTCCCTTCTCTCTCCCTCTTCCCCTCTTTCTTTTGGCTGGGAGGTGGCTCTGTAATACATGCTGGGGTCAGATATCAAAAGTTCCTGGAATATCTATGATCAGTACTAGTTAGGAAAGGAAAACATGTTCTTCTTTTGTTTATGTAGATGAGATGTTTGAACGGTCACTAACATACTTATGCAAATACAGAATCAATGGATTTCCAAAACTCGGTAGCTCCAAAGGACTCTCTATAAGACAATAGTCCCGATTTACCACCAGCCTGGATTCAAGGAGCAGGGGAGGCTGCTGATTTTCTGTACAAAAGAAGGGTCAGGTTTCAAGCACAACAAGCCCATCACAGAATGGAATAAACATACTGGAGAGAAAATGGGGAGTAGAAGTAGGAGGGTGGGGCAGATGCTCAAAGGAGCCCTATGGATGGATAGGACTGTTAGAGGGGAGCCAAAAGGAAGGGGAGGGTCCTGATGGGAGCTGTTAAAAGATAAACTAGGCATGTTAAAAATGTGAAGGGTTTATTTGAGCAAAAATTGATTTGAATCAGGCAGCACCCACCCCATGTAGCAGAGAGAGAGGAGCTCTGAGGTGCTGAACAAATGAGACTTTGCTAGGCAGAAGGGAAGAAGACAAGGGAGTTATATGGAGCCAGAAAGCTGGCTGGTTATGGCTAGGCTACTTTCCTCCAGGGGATGGCAGGGGTCTATCTGGCTGACTACCTAAGTAGCATTGAGCAGTCAATTCTTAGTTGGTGGGGTTAGGATTCCCTTAACAGGAGAGGCAATTACAGCTTTGCTTGGTGACACAGGGCTTAGCACAAGCGACTCTGTTAACAAAGGCAGGATGACCAGCATCCACAGGGAAAAGGAAAAGGGAATCAGTTTTGGACAAATAGAATCTGACTTCTTGACACTGCTGGTAGTTCATGGGGAGTCGCTTCAGATAGAAGTCCACACTTCCTCTGCCTCCCCAGCCCCTCCAGACACAAATACTCGGAAATTCCAAGTACCTATAACAATAGGATTTAAGCCATGCAATGTTGGAACAGGAAGGGCCATGGGATCGTTTGACTGGACCCCTCTCATTTTCTATGTGGGGACTCTGAGACCTGCAGATGCTATGTACCTTTGCCCTGAATTAATTTTAAGGTGAGATGGGCTTTCACCATCATGAGAACCTTGAATTGGGTACAACAAGCTTCCTGCCTATAGCAACTTTCTTTCCAGGCCCAAGAAGTCCTAACGCAGTGCATCCTGCATGGGAGTTGGAGCAGTCTGGGTTGGATCTATATCTCCTGCCAGCTGCTTAGGACATTCAAATGGGACTTGACGAGAGAGGATCCAGTGCTCACGACCAGATGGCTTGTTACTGGGTAGTGCTGGGTGCTCAACCCCTGTCCACATCTCATGTACCCTAAAGGGGCAGTTTGAACCCAAGGGCCCAGGAAGCATAGTCTAACCACCACAGCCTCATGTTTTTTTGCCACTGACCGTTTTTTGACCAAAATACCAATATCAACAGATTCTAAATACCAGGCTGGGTACCCACTGTAACAGAATCCCTTGGGAGGAAGTTTTCTCAAAATCACCAATTTGTAGGTCCCACTCCTAGAGAGTCTGCTTAGTAGAACACTGCTGGAGGAGAGCTCAGGCGTTTGCATTTTTCTAAAACTTCAGGTAATACTGGTGTGAGCCAAATTCTAGAAGGCACTGTTTTCTACAATTGGTGAAAATATAAATGAACTTTTTGTCTATTTACTTAGCTCCAGGTACTCTACAACCCCCCCCCCACCCCAATTATCCCAAGAGGAGGGTGCCATTACATTTTGCCAAAAACTCTCACAAGGTCACAGAGCTGTTGAGTGGCAGGACTAGGCCAGAATCTTCATCGTTATGTTGACTAATGACCTTGAGCCAATCTCTCTAAAGCTTGTTGTGTGTTTTCTTGGCCAACGCAGGGAGAAATGATGGCCGTTTCTGGGGGTTTTGTACAGAGCGGATCAGGGCTGAGGACACTGTGAGACCCACAGAAAGGACTCACTGGACAAGGTATTGCTCTGGATCACGTGGAACATCATTACCTCACTGAATGTGTTAGAAAACAAGATTATGGTGCAGTTAAACTATGACAAAGTCCATGTTGTCTGGGCTCCAAAGGAGTCCTGCGCTTTCCAAGTGTTACCGTTTAGAGTGACAAAGCGCTTTCACTTGTCACTTGTCATGTGCTCTTCAGAACCCTCAGGAGTTACTACTCTTTTCTGCATTTGCCAAAAATACATAAATAAAAGTTAAAATTGGAGAACTTAAATGAATTGCCCAAGTTTGTGTTTTTTTTATTAAGTCCACTTTGATTTATCAGAGGTTCTAACCTCACACATCCATGAGTATTTTTTTTTGTTGAATCAAAACCCCAAGATATTATTTATCTGTACCTTAAAGCAAAACAATTTATTCCCCACCCTGCCTCTCGGACCCCCTTCCTCCCAGCCTCATCTAGAAAACACTTAGGAATTGGGCAGGGCGTGTTATGAGGGCCCCCTGGGAAAGTAGCTCCTCTTTGATTGTTTGAGTAAGTTTGGAATTTTCATTTTATCCTAAGGTCAATTTACCCACCCTAGAAATGACACATCTTTGATGAAATGTCCTGGCTTAAGATGGATAGTTGGTGCAGTTAGACAGGAATGAGACATTAAAGATGGAAGATACAGTACAAAACAGATCATTTCATTCACCCAGCCCTGACAGCAGACCCCCGAATGATCTGTCTCCTCCGGGATACGTCTTCCCTTTCCTTGGGAAAGCCCCCACTTCAGGGTGGTTTCTCCTGGTTTGTCATTTCTCAGATGTTGGCCTAGGAGCTTTCCTTCTGAATTCCATCCCAGCTCTCTCAACATTTTGTTCCGTTTCTCTTTTCTCAGACTAATTTAAGGACATTACAACTTCACATTTTGTAGCCTTTCATTAATCTTCCATAAATGTTGATATATTTCCCCTTTAATTCCTCCTAAACTTTATAGATTTTCAGAAATGTGGCCCATGTAGCTTTTAGTGCCTCTGTGGTAAAACTTCCTTTGAACAAATGTATTTTGGCTCATTGCATTTGACAGTAAGAAATGTTTCCTTAATGGGGATGCCTAAAAGCTGAATCTGTGTAGGGTTAGGCTCCACCACTGGAGCTCTGACTCAGGGCTTTGCTTTTCAAGGTACATGGTTTCAGGGGTTCTTTGCCCACAAACAGGCAGATCCTTGAGGATGGGATGCTGGTGTGGGAGTGGGGGGAGAATAGGGAGGAAGAGGAGAATGTAGGGAGCCTCACAGTACTCTTTGTCCAGAGCACAAGGAGCATCCTGCCTTCCTGCACCTTGACCTCTTCCCAGCTCTAAGATAATATAATAAATTAGTATCAAAAGAATCAGAACCATGGCACCATTTTAATAAAGCTTAGTTTATATGGATGTCTGGTTTAATTTAGTCAGCTCCTTTCTTCTCTTGGTCTCTCTCTCTGCACCTCCCCCACTCCTATCGTTGTCTTCCTGGTCCTTGGGTTCATTGGGTTCATTGGGTTCGTTGCCACCAGCTGGGGGCTAACCTTGGACTGTAAACCACAAGCTGTTCCTTTCCCTCATCCGGGGTTCTTGTCCCAGAGTCAGGGACAAGCTGGATGCCTGAGGCCTGCGGACTATTCCCAGCGTGCTCCCAGCATTCGCACAAACATTTCCAGCCTTGTGGTTTCATTGCTCAAAGAGTCTCACTCAAACGTAAATTTATATTTCCTCTTTGAAACCAATATCATTGCTGTTTTTGGTTCTTTTCTTTTCTTTTTTTTTTTTTTAATTTCAAGATTTAGGCTATTCTAAAAATTGCATTTCACTTCTGTGCCTGGTTACCCAGTCTGTGTAACAAAGTTCTTTTGTACGAGTTGTATTTTCTGTACATTGCCTCTGAGCTTATTCCTTCCACTGAATTACCATGCCTTGATATGCAATCCGCAGGGCATTTCTTTTGAGACTTCTAAAATATTTTCAACATGGGATTTTCATGATATTAAAATTTTTTTATTATGAAATACATCATCCACAGAGAAGAGTCTATATAACATATATTTAGAATTTAAAGACAAATATTGAAATGAACTCATGTGTACCCATCAGACTGCATACCAAATAAACAATACCAATACCTCTTAACATTCTGTGTGCCCTTCACGGATCTCATCCCCTCTCCCTGCTTCGGCTAACCACAGTCTGGACTGTGTGTAAATCACTCTCCTGGTTGTTGCTTTCACATATACATGTCTCCCTAAATAATATATTATTTACTTGCATTCGGGTTTTGATTCTTATATAGATGCAATCATACTGCCTATGTGTTGCGATTGTGAATGTTTTACTCAATACTATATTTTTGAGATGCGTCTAAATTTTTTACATATAGCTATATGCACTCATTTTTACCATCTCGTACTCCGTTTTCCATACACAATATGTTTATACCCCTTCCCTCTTTTTTTCCTGTTGCGCATTTATCTTGATTTCAGTTTTTTTTGTTTGTCTGTTTGTTTTTGCTATTATAAGTGTTACTTCTGGATATTCTTGTATGGTTCCTAGATTAGAATTGCTAGTTGGTAAGGTCTACACATCTTCAACTTTCCTAGGTATTATTTACTGACTTATTTTCCAGTCAGCTGGGCCCCTTTATCCTCTGGTTAGCAGAGGATAAAATTTTCCATTGCACATTCTTGCCAAATTCTGGTAATGTCAAACACGTAAATTGTTTGCTAATCTCTTGATTGTGTGGTTGTACCGCACTAGGGTTTTAACTTATATTTTACAGGTTACTAAGAAAATGAGCACATTTTCATATTTATTGACCTTATGTTTTCACTTCTGGAAAATGCATGTCTATGACTTTTGTCAATTTATTACTGAGATATTTGTCTTTTTTTTTTTAAGTTGCAGTGTTTTTTGTTTTTGTTTGTTGTTTTTTTTTCCCCTGAACACAAATCTTTTATTACTGCATTTTTTAGACTTTATTTATTTATTTTTAAAGATCTTATTTATTTATTTGACAGACAGAGATTACAAGTAGGCAAGAGAGGCAGCCAGGGAGAGAGAGGAGGAAGCAGGCTCCCCGCGGAGCAGAGAGCCGGATGTGGGGCTCGATCCCAGGACCCTGGGATCATGACCTGAGCCGAAAGCAGAGGCTTTAACCCACTGAGCCACCCAGGCACCCCTATTACTGCATGTTTTGCAAAAACACCTAACATATGCTTTGCAAAGATAAATATCTTTCTTAGTTTGTGGCTTGCCTTTTTACTTTCTTTATAGCATCTTTTGTTCAAAGTATGTTCTATCTTTAACATAGGTGAATCCATCAGTTTCTTTCTTTATGATTTTTGCTTTTTGAGTCTGGCTTAAGAAATCTTTTTCTCTTTGGAGTCACAAGGATCTTCTCTTATATTTTATTCTACCAGTTTTAAGTTTTGCGTTTTACATTTAGGTCATAATTCTAGCTGCAATTGATCTTTGCAAATAGTGGGAAATAGATATTCAATTGTATTTTTTTTTCCACATGGCTAACTGATTTTCTCTTCATTACTTATTGAACAGAGTCGACTTTACTCACTTATTCACAAAATCAGTTCTGTCACATATTAAGTTTCTGGGATCTCCATTTGACTGCATTTGTCAATGTATCTTATCTTGTCCTAAACTACGCAGCCTTTTTTTTTTTTTTAAGATTTTATTTATTTATTTGTCAGAGAGAGAGCACAAGCAGGCAGAGTGGCAGGTAGAGGGAGAGGGAGAAGAAGGCTCCCTGCAGAGCAAGGAGATGGGCGGAGGCTCCATCCTAGGATTCTGGGATCATGAACTGAGCGGAGGGCAGCCGCTTAACCAACAGAGCCACCTGGCCATCCCCCAAACTATGCAGCTTTTACCAGACATTTTAATGATCTTTGATTACAAATTCACATCTTATCTTTCTTGTGTGGCTATTCTTAAACTTGACTTCTTAGATACAAATATTTTAGATATTTATATCTAATACAAATATTAGATACAAATATTAGAATCTGCCTGGCAAACAAACTAACAGAATCTTCTTCGGAATTGAATTAAATGCAAAAATGATTTGGGGAGAATTGATGTCCATGAGGGCATAAGATGTATCTCTCGAATTATGAAACTTTCTTTGAGGTATTTCAATAACATTTTATAGTTTTCACCATCAACTTTTTGCCTTCACATCTTTGGATACATTTGTCCTTTGGTTCTTTGTACTTTTTGTCATCATAAACACACACAGACAAATGCAAAATGTTTTCTTGTGCTTTCATTTGCTTTATAGCCCTGCAATTGAGTTTTGCAGATTGATTTTATTACTGGAAAGATTGCTAAATTATTTTATTAATCCTAATAATCAATCTCTGTTTTGTTTTGTTTTTCCATGTAGACAATCATATCATTTGAAAATAATGACATTTAGTTTCCTTTTTTCCAATCTTTGTACTTACTATTTCTTTTTTTTGGTAGTCAGATCGAACTGTCTAGGTTCCAATACTATGTTGACTAGAAGTGATGACAGTAGGCTTTTTAAATCTTATTCCTAATTTGAAAGAGAATGCTTTTAATATTCACCATGAAATATGGAGTTGCTATAGTTTTTGGCATATATTTTTTTACCAGATGAGGGAAATCACATCTATTCCAAGTTTCCAAAGATTCTATTTTTAAAAACCATGAATATCAGTTGAATTTTATCAGGTTAGTTTTCTGTATTTACTGAGATGACCATATTTTTTTTTCTATTATTCTTTTAATATGGTAAGTCACATTATTGCTTATACTGAAACTATGTTTGAAGAAGCCTAATTTGCTAATGATGGAACGTCTTTTTTACATTGCTAAATTTGATTTTCTGATAGTGTGTTCAATATTTTTTATCTAAATTTATGAATGAAGTTGGCCTGTAATTTTTATGTATTTATAATTTTCTTGTCTCATTTGAATTTGTAGCTAGATTATTCCTATAGAGTGAATTAGGCAATATTCCTTCTTTTTATAGTCTTTGAAAGAGTGTGTGAAAAATTGTGCGAACTTGCCAATTTTTTAAATGTAGAACTCATCTGTAAAACCATCTGGAACTGGTTTGTTTTTGATGAGTAGATTGTTAACTGGTTATTCATTTTAATGAATGGTTGTAAGTAGGAGTGACAGGTAGAATGTTTTACTGGGGATTTGGATCAGGCACTGAGCTAGTCAGGATAGATGTCAATCAATAACCTTAAAACAGAATCTGGAGGTCTACTGTATCCAGAATTAACCTTTAGTTGATGGACTGTAAATAGGTTTATGGGGTCCTTGGGATAGAAGCAAGTGGGGTCCAGGTGGCACTTGCAGATCAAGATAGGAGCTCTTAGAAACTAGTGTGATAAAAAAGAAGAAACTAATGTGTAGATGTTTCAATGTTTAACAAACTGTAAGAGCTGTGTTACATTAAAGCAATGGGTGCTGGCTGAATATAAGATTTTTCTAAATTGGCTTTTTAAAATAATTTCTATTTTTCTAATACATCGCTAATCAAATTGTCATAATTATCTATGTACAATCTACTTAATCTTTGATGCATCCTGTGATTCTGTTCCTCTTTTATTCTTAATATTGTGTTTTGGGTCCTTCTCTTTCAGTCTTTGTCTTTCTCACACTCTTTCTCTGTGATCAGTTTTGAAAGGGCTTGTCAGTTGTATTAGACTTTAAGAGGAACCTGCTTTTTGGTTTGTTGATTCTTTCTATTGTCTGTTTGCTTCTTGTTTCAATTGTCTCAGTTCTTTTTAAAAATTAATTAAAAGAATTGGCATTAATTTGAATTTCCCTCCAATCCAGCTTTTCTAGCATTTTCCAGATTTCATGTGTGCCATTTTCATGGTCATTCAGTCCAGGGGTGCTCTGAGCAGAGCGTGTCTGCAGCTGCTTCTTCTACCGCATTGCTGGAGTCCAGCTTCTCTCGGTAAAGACTGGCCAAGAGATGATTATTTAATTTTCTAATTAGAAATTGTTTTAACTGAAGTCGTAAGTCAAAAAAGATCCTTTGTTTCTCCTTATGCTTGCCAAAATGCCAGAAATAAAATAATTAAATAAAGGAACAGTTCCTTTTGACAATCTGTTAAAAATAAATAGGACAATTAATTTTTCTCTCTCACTTGCTTGTGTGCCCCTCCCACCCCATGTATTTTTTCCAGCTTTATTGAAATATTATTGACATACAACATAGGTAGGTTTAAGATGTACAATGTGATGATTTGATACATGTATAGATTGCAAAATGATTACCATGTCACATAATTACTTTATTTTCTGGTGTGGTGATAACATTTAAGATCTACTCTCTTAATAACTCAAGTATGTAATACAGTATTGTTAATTATAATCACCAGGCTGGGGCGCCTGCGGGACTCAGACAGTTAAGTGGTCAACTCTTGATAAGATCTCAGGGTGCTGGGATGGAGTTCCCTCCACCCCATCCAGCTCCCTGCTCTGGGGAATCTGCTTGACTCTTCCTGCCCCTCACCTCTCCTGCTCTCTCTCTCTCTCTCTCTCAAATAAATAAATAAATAAATAAATAAATAAAAAAAAAAAAAAAAAAAGATCAGCAGGCTGTATATTAGATAGCCAGAACTTACTCATCTTATACCTGGAAGTTTTTACCCTTTGACCAGTATCTCTCCATTTCCCCCACTTTCCTGCCCCCAGGAACCACCAATCTACTCTCTATTTCTGTGAGTTAGGCTTTTTAGGTTCCACAGGTAAATAGGAACATACAGTATTTGTCTTTCTCTGTCTCACCTGTTTCACTGAGCATAAGGCCCTCCAAGTCCATTCATGTGGTGAAAAAGGTTTTCTTCAAAAAAAAAAAAATGACTGAGTAATATTCCACTGTGTGTGTGTGTGTATACACACACACACACACACACACACACACCAAATAAGAGAGAAAGGAAAATTATTCATTGAGAAATAGAGGCAGAGACATTGAGACCACCTTTATGAACACATGGACACCAGATGCGCACACACATGAACACACACATACATTCCCACGGAGAAGAAGAGAGAAACCCACACGCAAAGTGAGGCATAGTGGGGCTTGAAGATGAGAACAGACATAAGGAGAAAGGAGAGTGAGGGGGAAAAAAGGAAAAAGCAGATTCCTACAGGGAAGGAAAAGCAAAATAAGAAATACCTGAAGGGAGATCAAAATTTAAAAGCACAGAAACAGGTTGAAGGATACACACACACACACACACACACACAGACAAATATGCCAAGACACATACACACACACACACACACACACACACAGAAGAGAGAGTGTGAGCCCTCGTGAGGGAAGGTGAAATTTGGGAAGAGAAAGAGGCTCAGAGAGAGAGAGAGAGTTCCAGCTGTACCTGTAGGGGGAGAGGGACAGAGACAGCCACAGTGGAGAGAGATGATCTAGGACTCACCACACATGGGCAGAGGGACAGAGAGAGCAGGGTTTGGGGAGGTGGAAGAAGAGACATGGAAGACAGGATAAGAAGCAGAGAGAAAGAAAGATGGGGAAAGGCTGTGAAAAGTAGCTGCAGATAGGGAGTAAAAAAAAAAAAAAGAATAAACAGGACAGTACTAGGTAGTGAGTCACGTTGCCCCCCCCCCCCACATCTCTTCTTTCTGGCTCTTCCCTGGACTGAGGAACATGGAGGGACAAATGCAGGCAGAATAAGGAATCGGGTCAACGTCACAGGCTGACTTTTTCAATATGGTGTGAAGTATCCAGAGAACATACTTTTTTAGTTTTTCTCTAGATGTTGGCAGTGGACACTAGTGGTTCCAGTCAGCACAACATCTGGAAATGAGAGTTATATAGACACCCCAGGGACCTGGATTAATCACCTTCCCTGCTGCTCTTCCCATGAATCAGCGGCAACTTCCAACAATAAAACAGCCCTGAACTGGTGATTTCTCAAGGGTTTGTTAATGATGTGGTTCTCAAAAAATATATCAATTAAAAAGTACATAGTGAACAGCACAATCTATCATCACGTCACTGTGCTGTAGGGAAATTTTAAAAAGGCCTATAAAATATACTTCCAGCTTATGAGGAACTTATAACTTAGTTGTGGAGATGAACCTTATCGGTTCACATATTAGAGAAAAATAATCCACTAACTTGTGAGATACTGAGTATTTATTCTACTTATATGAATGTGTAACGTTGACTGGAAAATAAGTTCTATGAGGGCATGGATTTTTATCTGTTTTGTTCGCAAGATCCTCAGAGCCTAGAATTGTGCCTGGCAGGTAGTAGACACTCAATTTCTTATTGAATGCATCTAAATGGGATTTTAAGTCAGACAGATTTATCTCTTACTATTTATCATTTGTGCGGTCTTGGGCATGCTAGTTATCTAACCTCAGTCTTTCCATCTGTAATATGGGATGACAACAGTACTGCCGCCATAAAGTAACTATGAGGACCAAAGTGGGTAATATATACCCACTTGGCCCAGCTCTTGAGCACTAGCAAACTGTTAATAAACAGCATACATTATTCTTATTTATCATTCCCACTTATGAACAGAGCTTCTACTTTAAAACATTTTGCTAGCTTGGTAGAAATCACGACAGGACTTCAAAAATTAAAATCTTACATGTTTCAAAAATATCTTGTAATTCTAATTATTATGAATCAAGAGGGCTCTTTCCTCAACCAAAATGAATTTGTGAATTTGAATAATATTGCAAGAAATGTGATATGTTGTCATTAAATCCATAGACCTCCTCCTATTTCACTTACTCAGCTGTACCATATTCATGGCATTATTCACCATGGTATTACCAGCAACTCTGTGTGTATGTGCACAAAGGACTTCTAGTTATCTCCCTATCTCAGGTGTGATCGTGCATGGATGGAAAGGGTCAGGTCCTAGAAATGCAGGTGCAAGAACTAACTTAAACATCCCAGGGAAGAGAAGTGACCGATATTCCCAGTCATGTCCAATTGTGCCACTGGCATAGAAACCCATGGAGTGATGATGCTAAAAAAACTCAGCACATTTTCAATTCAGATTGACACGACTCAAGAGATAGACATAACTGACATTTGTTCAATAATGTTCAAGTATGTCAAAGAATCTGTGAAAGAAAGTTTGATATCTCTAGTCAGCTTAAAGTCAAGTACTACATGGAGAAGATATGTTTCAGGCAGATGCAGATGTTCTCAAATGAAATGTTTCTTTAGAAACTTGAGGAAGGGGGTGCGGCGGATGGCACACCCAGAGCGTCACTTAGGTTTGCCTCTTGGGAATCAGTCCATCAATCTCTTGTCCATGGCGCTGTGTGTGTGTGTGTGTGTGCATTTTAATTGCTTGTTTGGTTGGAATTTGGTCATTGACAATGTACCAACCCAAGTGAGATCTCTGTTGACATTGTTGAGACCTCAAGAATCATGAACCTAACCTTTTCTGGCTTAGTTAGTCATTTACCACCATCCACATCCCTGATCTACAGCCATCTAGAAACTTTTAGCTTTTCTGAGCATCACCATGTTTTCCTTCTGTA
Organism: Mellivora capensis; assembly: GCA_004024625.1. Lineage (NCBI taxonomy): Eukaryota > Metazoa > Chordata > Mammalia > Carnivora > Mustelidae > Mellivora > Mellivora capensis. The sequence goes on along the minus strand of PISX010002828.1, from coordinate 93,838 downwards.
TGCCATCTCTAGGGAGATTTCCACCACCTCGAATATTCTCCTGTTTTTTTTTTTAATTTGGTTGTTCACATCCTACTTGGTCATTGAAATCCATCTCAAATGACACCTTTATAGCCTTTCCTCATTCTACAATGAGATATAATTTCTCCCTTATGCAAAATGCTATCAGGTTCACTGCTAATTGTAAGGTCCTACGTGGCAAACCCTCCTACGTTTGTATTTCCTGTAGAAAGAGATTCAAGACTTTCCCACATAAGGCAGTCATATGAATGAACCCAATCGTTCTTTCCAACAGGTAGCCATACCTTTACATGTAGCTTGACAGGGCCCTCCTGCTGTGGGCAGGGCATAATTCCCCACACCTTAGCTTGGGCCTGCAGCTGGCTGTGGCCAATGGCATGTTTGTAGATGCCATGGGAGAAGACACTTGCAAAACACCAGTGTGCCTGACCTCTATGTTGTTGCCCTTCTGACATTACATTAGAAGGCCATTTGCAAGATGAAGATGAGAATACAGGATAGAGAGAGCAGAGTGGGTCCAGGTGAGGTGCTCCAGTGCAGACCTGCTGAGCCCTGGACCATCCGCAGAGACACCAGCAGGCTCAGTTAAGATCAGCTGAACAGCAAAGGTGGACACGTGGTGAATATTTACCTATTGCTCTAGGCCACTGGGTTTTGTGGTTACTTGTTGCACAGCAATTTTGTAACAACAGCCAATGGTACAGTACTCAACAAATGTCTTCAAAGAAATTGTAATAAGATGATTTTCTAGATTCTAGAATTAAATATTTAAGGATGAATTTACACACAGTAAAAATGAGGAACAGTGATCTACAGGAAATATTATGGATTCATTAGGTGCACACTATAATGAGACTAACCCCACAAACTAAAAGGAATGCTGTGGTTCTAGTGAGTGTAAATTTCAGAGATGATGACCTGTGGAAAATGTGGAGAGATTCAAGTGGAATGGCCCTTGCTCATTGGATTTAGAACTGGTACATGGAGATAACCCCAAAGGAGTGGGCAGCTGAATGCCAGTAGGGAAGAAGACTTTTTTTTAAAGATTATATTTATTTATTTATTTTACAGAGAGAGAGAGAGAGATCACTAGTAGGCAGAGAGGCAGGCGGGGGCGGGCGGAAGCAGGCTCCCTACTCAGCAGAGAGCCCCCACGCAAGGCTCCGTCCCAGGACCTTGAGATCATGACCTGACCTGAAGGCAGAGGCTTAACCCACTGAGCTACCCAGGTGCCCCTGGAAAGAAGATTTTTAAGTGGAGTGCCCAACTCTCCATCATCACCCATATCTGATGGACCTGTGGCTGTTCAATGTTCCTCCTGAAGCATGAAGCCAGAGCAAAGCCTGGTATGCAAGGGCCCTACATTAAGTGTGAGGACGTGTAGAAATATCAGGGATGCCGGTGATGGTGTGGATGGTGACCTGTGAGGTCCTTTCCAGCTCTGGCTTTCTCAGGTTTTATTTCACTACACTGAATTTGAACTTTAAGATTCCTGTTCTGCCTTTTTATGAGAGTCATATTAAGCGGGAATTTTTGACATGAATACCATAGGAATAAAATAAAATGACCATAAATGTCAGAAAAGAGAACAGACCATTTCTCTTTACTTTGAAAGGTAAAGCTCTGTTCTGTCGAAGCCCTAACGATAGCCTTATATTTATGAAACGTATGTTCACTATCGACATCTTATTTCATCCCCAGCCCAGCCTTGTGAGGCAAATAAGGGTACGTATACCCTTATACATATAACATTTTCCCTCGTTCAGCAGATGGTATAGTTGCAAACCGGATGGAGCAAGTTATTTTCCCCAAGGTTATAAGAGAAGTGGGTGGGAGACCCGGGATCAGAATTTGGGTCGGCTGTCCCAGGGCATGTACTATTGATGACATTGCCTGTCATAAATATATGGATCAAGATTCTTTCAAAAATCTGATACAAACTGAAGAAAAGCTTCCAGTCACCACACCTACCATAACCTTCAAGCATGTTGTCGTAGCTCGCTGTGGTGCCAAGAGCCAAGTGCGCAGAGTTGGCCCACGCATGTGATTGGAGTGGTGAAAGGCTCTGACTGCTGAGCTCAGGTGTCTCTGGGTTGTGAGGCTGCATCTCCTGGACAGAAATGGAGGCAGAACGAAGTGTGCATCTAAATTACTGTCACTTGTTATTGATTTACTGATGGCTTCTAAACATGGCACACTCGAACTGTCAGTGAACTTGCCTACTGTTGGCACGAGTGATGAAAGCAAGTGTGAACCATAATTGATTAGGGCCTCATTTGCTTATCTATATTATGCTAATTAGATCTGCAATCTTTCCCTTTGTACCATCACCCAGTGACAGAGTAAATCAGGGAGATTGGGATGCAGATAGGATTAGAGGCAAGAATGTAAGACTAAACGGCCCCCATCGGATCAGAGTGGAAGTTTCTTTCTTCACTATATTTCTATTTAGAAATTAAGCTTTATAAGACTCCCTTTCTTGGTGTTTCCTTTGGAATGGTTTTATTGAAATTAATTTTCGCTTTCTGGACCCAGAACTGGAACATGTTTGTATAACCCCCTCCTCGGGCTAGTGATGGTGTACGGACCTGGATCAGAGGCAAGAAGTAGGACCACATTACAGGCTCTCTGGGGCGACTCCTAATAGACCAGGAGAACCTGAATTTGTTCTGTCTGACCTCCCACCTGCCCATAAAAAGTGAAGATTTTCTCCCATTTTGGAAGAGGCTGGCTGGACTTCAAAGGTCAAAGTATACTGGAGTCTAAACTCTTAAATAAACTTTTTAGTGCTGATACTTCCATAGCTTTACCAAAATACATAGACCTAGGGAGCATCCAGGGCTGGCTTAGGGAAATCTATTAATCACCAAGCATGTGCTGAGCACTCACTAAGTGAGCGCTCACTTACAGCCAACGTGTGGTTGTCAGGCAATCTGTGTAACAACCTCCTCAAGTCCTTGAACACAGAGACTTGTGAACTCTACCCCGGAATTCCTGAGTCACTCTCTGTCTAGCATTGGCATCTGAGTACCCACATTTTTAACAAATTCTCTAGATGATTCTCATTCATATCATTTTCATAAAAACTGTGGTCTCAGTGTGATTCGATGACTTACACACAGTATCAGAAGGAGATTCTGGTGATAATTAGCTTAACATCTCGATGGGATGATGATGGTGATGGTGTTAAAATTAAAAAAAAATCATAAAGAAGATTATTTTAAAATCTCAGGGAGGGAACACTAAAAAGCATTTAGTCTAGTACTTTTCAAATGAATTCTGTATATCAAATCCCATAAGGAATACTATAAATAAAGTGTTATTGTTGAAAAGGCAGGGGGATCTGAAGCCTTGCCATTTTGGTCACTCTTTCATTTCTCGTGGTTGTCTCAAGGAACTTGAGGAACTTTATGTTTCCCCTGGAAAAGTAATAGTTATGAAGAACAAGTTGAAGCAACCAACAGACAGTAGAAAAAATGCTCAAGCTCATTAGCAATCATAAGAATGCAAATTAAAACAACTTTATACCCTTCACATTGGCAAAAATGTAAATGAGTTGGCTAGACTACCAGGCAGAAAGTACTCTTTAATGTTGCCGGTGGAATGAAATTATTACACCATTTTTGGAAGTTCTGACAATATCCTTATTCTGTGATGCAGCAATCTCGTTCCTGAGGATTTATCCCACAGCAATAAAAGCACAAGAACACACAAGGATGTTTATTGCAGTGTTTTCTGTTGCTAAAATCTGAAGACAAATAAATGCTCATCGATGGGGAAATGGAACTGTAGCCTACCCTAATGATGACAGGTTATTCAGTCATTAAAATGATTAAGGTAGTCCTATGCCAGTAAGCTTAGAGAAATTATCAGCAAGTAATTTTATTTGAAAACAGGTGTATTTTAACAACACCAAATTTCATAATGTCATACAAGTCCTCCATATAGATATATTTTGTCATAGATGTATGTTGTTATATGAGCCTCATGAAAGTTGGAGGGTCGTTCCTGTTGTTAATGTGGATTATTGTGCACCACGGAAGAAAGGAAGATAAAGAGGAAAACACCAAAATACTGGGTTTGTGTTAGAAACACCAGCTACAATCGCATTTATGTAAAATTGCATGTCTGCCATGTGGACGTGCAAAAAGTTATATGGAAAGATGGTCAACAAAATTATCAACAGTGGTGGGGATTCAGGTAAAGTTAATTTCCTTGTTATTGTTTGACTTTTTTTTTTCCTTCCCAAGACACATTGTTAAAAATAAAAGCAAAACTGATTTTGCTCAAGCCCTTCATTTTGTAAGTAAGAAATCTAAGAGAGTGGGAAATGCGGGTGTGGCGATTTACCTCTCAAATAAGAAGTGAGTGACAGAGCACGGATCAGAACATTGTTTCCCCCCAGCTCTATGGATCAGTGCTTTTGGCTGATGTAGTAACGCTCTGAGTCATCACCTGGATTAAAGTCTTACCGCCAGTCTTACTCATCTTACTCATCTTCCAGTCACGAGGGCCCCGCACGCAGTAGATAGACCCTCATAGATGGTAGGAAGCAAAAAAATCTAGAGATAGAAAAAATAGCCCATAAATATTATTTCAAAAACTACACCTGAAGAAAGAGTAAAAAATTTGTATACATTTTGCATGTATTTGTATGTATTGGTTTTAAACTGGAACAATAGACTTTATTGTTTGTCATCTCAACTCCTACAAGATTCAAGAGGTGTCTGAGTGGCTCAGTCTGTTCAGTGTCTGCCTTCAGCTCAGGTCATGATTTCAGTGTCCTGAGATCGAGTCCCACTCAAGGCTCCCTGCTCAAAGGCAAGTCTGCTTCTCCTTCTGCCTCTCCTCCTGTTGGTGCTCTCTCTCTCTCTCACTCTCTCTCTCTCACTTTCTCTCTCAGTCTTCGCATGCTCTCTCTCTCACAAATAAATAAAATCTTTAAAAAATAAAATAAAATAAATAAACTTCTATAGGATTCAAGAAACTGTGAGACCCAAGATTACAGCAGAGTCTATTAACAGGGCAAACCATTTACATATTAAGACACAGAGATTTTGAGTGTTAGTCTGACCTTGTTTTTCTATAAAAGCTCTACATTCTGGGGAGCCTGGGTGGCTCCGTCGGTTAAGCATCTGCCTTCAGCTCACGTCATGGTCCCAGGGTCCTGGGATCAAGCCCCAGGTCAGGCTTCCTGCTCAGTGGGGAGCCCGCTTCTCCCCCTCCCTCTGCCTGCTGCTCTCCATGCTTGTGCTCTCTCTCTCTCTGTCAAATAAATAAACAAAATCTTAAAAAAAATCTTAAAAATAAACAAAATCTACATTCTAACTGCTGTTTACATTTTTTTTTTTTACCATGCTACACTGTTTCATAGTATTATAGTTATAAAAATTACGTGTTTTTAAACTGGGACTATTTTATAATGCCACCAATCTTTCTCACCAGAGGAAACAATGTTACAGAATAAAAAGAAATTCAAAGAAGTTCTCAAAACAATTTTATCAGTTCTATTCAGAGTCATTGTTTTTATCACTGCTTACTGTTTTTATGATAGTTATTTTTCACTATATAAAGAAACTAATCAAGTGATTGAAAGATGGGCCAGATTCATTATTATGGTTCTGATAATGAGATATGTTAATCCTGGTCACTGTTAATGCCTACCAGTTCAAACCTTACTAAGCCCGGGGTCAAATCAACATTATGGCAGTCCAGTTGACTTGCTTGGTGGTTCCAGTCCGCGAGGCATCCGCATGGGTTCTCAAGCCAGACACCCACTGGCAGTCCACTGCTAGTTTTAATTGACCTTTGATAAGTTTTTTACTCAAGTTCCAATTTCTTCACTTGTAAAATGAGGACAATAATGTGACTTAGCCTCATGGAGTTATAGGAACATAATTGGTAGGTGTTTTGTATGGTGTCTGGCACACATAAAGTGTTTAATAAATGCATAACTATTCTTATTAAGTGCATGACTTAGATGCTACCCCTAAGTGTGGCTGATGAGTTTTCTCAGGGACAAAGTCCGTCTTGTCATTACCAACAACAAGCAGCACCGCCCACGCCCACGAGAGCTTACGAACTGTGAACTCTCAAGACAAAACAGAGCTAACTTCCATTGTTCTCATCTGGAAGGCCCCGGGGACCTTGGCCTTGCTAGGATTCAGTACAACTTGTGGGCAGGACCGGCTAGTCTACACGGCCTTTAGGTGCGTTAGAAACAGACACATCTTCCCGTGTCATGGAACCAGAAAGCTGCTAGGATAAATACGCAGATCTGGGATGTCTGTCACGTGAACTGCCCTTCCAGAGATGCTGTGCTGCCTGCGGAGGTTCTAACAACGCGGGACTTGTGGGAGCCCTGGTTTCTATAGACTGTTAAACAAACATCAATGGTTAGATGCCATGGCATAACACACCCACTAAACCTTTGATGTAGGGAGTCATTAACCCCACTTTTTTCAACCAGATTTTATAACAGGATATATGGGGGCAGAACAACAAGAATACCTATGTGACAGGCTTTTTACTTAATCGTGAAGAAAATTGCTTTATTTGAATTATATTATCCTATGCTTAATTTACCAATATAACAAAACCTATGGTAAAGTGATATTCCTAATTAAAAGGAAGCTGCTATGCTTATTTAACATTCCCTTCTAATGATTATTACTTAAAGATAATGCTGGCTACTAATAATTCTAAAGCTTTATAAAATGTTGGTCCACATGAAAAGTTAATAATGATTATAACCTGCTAAAACTATCCAGCCTGAAAACATTTTTAAAGTCACTATTCCTATTCCTGCCTCTGGTCCAGGCAGGGATCCCATGGTCTCGCTGAAAACCTGCGCTGCTCACAGAATCAGTCCCGGGAGGCTCACTCCCGCCTGAAAAGAACACCTCACCGGTTCTGCTCGCAGCCCTGGGAGCTGCCAGTTCCACCTACTGCTTCCTTTCAGTTCTGTTCTTGCCTCATTCTTTGGCTTTGATAGATGTTATTTTCTTTATACGATGAGGATCTTTTATTTTTTATAAAGATTTATTTATTTATTTGAGAGAGAGAGAGAGAGTCAGGGGATGAGCAGAGGCATCTGCTTCTTCAAGTAGACTCCCCGCTAAGCACGGCGGCTGATGCAGGGCTCAATTCCACAACCCCTGAGATCATGAGATCATGACCCGAGCTGAAATCAAGACCCAGACACTCAACCAACCGAGCCACCCACGTGCCCCTTATAGGAGGAGGACATTAGCTGCTCTTGACGATCAGCCTGATTTTTCTTTCTAGAATTGCTTCGGGGCCCACTTGATGACTTCTTCATTTGAATGGACCCTTTACGGATCTTTCCATGTGGGCTCTATTCTATTAGAATGTAAGTTACCTGGGGACAGTGGCTGTGTCACATTCACACCATGTCTCCAGAGCTTATCATGTTCAGTGAATAAATTTCTTGAATGTTGTTGAATGTTCATGAAAGTAGAATGACTTAGGAGGCTGCAGCAATAGTCCAGATCAGAGTCCTGAGTGCTGACCATTACAATAGTCCAGATCAGAGAAACGGAAGTGTAAAATATGAAATAGCTCAGTGTCTATGAGGCAGAAAGGAAGTAACATATGCAACAATATAGGATCAGGTGATGGACGTCGGTTCCCGTCTGAGTGACTGAGGATGTGGTTGGGAGAATGGCAATGATGTTGAGGGATGCTGTGAAAGGTAACACATTTTCAGTTCACTCGGCTGTACCTATGAGACTGTTAGGTGAGGGAGGGTCTAGACCTCACTAGTAGGCATGAGCTCACTACTGAAGACTGATCAATTACTAGAAAGTCTAGAAATAGAAAACACTATGGAAATACAAGTATATAGTTCACAAAAGAGAGTGGATCTTGGTGTTCTCTACTGATGCAACGGATGTCGTTAAAGAAACCAGAAAAGTCAGAGAGATAACTTAGCAGAAAGTCTTGTCAGGTTTAGGGTAAAAGGGTTTAGTGCATTGCCTGCTGTCAACTCCTTCGAGCCCCAGATGAGCCGTTCCTGAGGACCCAAAGTAAGTTTCCGTCCTCAGAGTTGGGGGGGAGCGGGGGGAATCAATGGAGATGCTCCTATCCGATTATGGAAATGGACGGTTCCTCTAATATATGGAATGTCTTCACAATTTACTCGTGCGAGCTAGAGCAGCATCAAGCACTATTTTTCAATCCCTTTTATTAGATGTGCTGGGTCTGACTCAGCACACTGCAGAGCCTTGCTGGCTGCTGGACCTGGCTGATGAGGATAACTGCATTTATTAAGTTGACTGGCACAATGGGACAGTGTCTCCATCCCAAAACCCATCAGTTTTGAATCTTATCTAGTCACTTCAAGTACGTGGCTTAAACTCTGATTAAACAAGCTGGAGGAGGTGGTCATTTTAAAGAGGTTCTGAAAATAAAAGCATTGTAAAGTTAACTAATATATTTTTCTGCTCCTGTCATTTCCGTCCTCATAGAAGACAAGGTGAATTATTTGGTACTGGGGAGAGGAAGCAGTTCAATAGAGTAGAACAAACTCAAGGTGTAAAGTCAATGGTCTGTGTTTAAGTCTCAGTTCCAGTATCAGGCTGTATGTACAAATCATTTATGTAACCAACTGACTGAGGTGTTCTGACCCATGGCTGGTACAAACATCAAACTCTTTTTATCATTTTTATCATGTTATGCCATTGTCATCTCAGGGGGAACCCTACTGGTTTTTTATCTCTTTCAAGACTTTTTTTTTTTAAGTTCTACATGTCAATTTAAAAAGTTATTTAAAAAACAAAACAACTTATTTTTCACAATAAATTAAATCCCTTCTCCTCCCCTCCCTGGACCCCTGGAATAAGCCAGGTTTGGACTTTGCAGAGCCTGAGGAGGCAGGAAATGCTGTTGGCTCTGTCACCACCTCACTTCTTCCCTCCTTCTGGGGTGTGGTCTGGTTCCAGAAGCAAGGAAGCTTGCTTGTCCTCCATACAGCTTCCTTTTTCTGCTATGGGGACCCAGAGGAGGAATAGTGTGGGAAGGGCAAATGTATTCTTTTTAAATCTCTTAATTGGTTGTCACCAATCCTCTGGGTGATGGATTGGCAGACGTGGAGTCTCTGTGCCCGATTGCTGGAGTACTAGTACCCGTGGGAGCTCATGGGTGGGAACCATGGGTGAGAGCTCCCCATCTCCACCCCATGGAGTCCCCTGAGATGAGATGAGTCTTTGGTTTGACTTCTTCCAAACCATCTGCTCTCACACACAGGGACACACTTCATAGCTCTGGGCTACCCTCCACTGGTGGCCAGGGGGGTGTTGTTGGCAAAAGAACTCAAGGAGGTTCTTTCTGTGGGGTCCATTTGGTCAGGGGAAAGATGGCAATGGCTTCTCCCTGTTGCCTTCTCCCCTCAATTCCTTGTCTCTCTGTTCAAGTAGGTACAGGTCACACCTCCCAGTTCCGAAGCCCGTCTAGCCATCCGTCCAGACATTGAGATATCTGATCCTCTTTCTTGTAGACGTGGCCATATTTGGAGTTTGCTTCACTTGGCTTTTGGTGGGCAAAAGTACTGCTTCCTACCCCTCTCCAAGGAAAGGGCACAAAAATGCCAGACTGACACATTTTGATTGAATTGATTGTTGACTCTTTTTTTTTTCTTTACGATTTTATTTATTTATTTGAGAGAGAGCAAGAGTGCACAAACACATAAGTGGGGTGCGGAGGTCAAAAGGGGAGGGAGAAGCAGACTCCGGGCTGAGTGGGAAGCCCAACGCAGGGCTGGATTACAGGATCCCAAGACCACGACCTGAGCTGAATTGGACGCGTAACTGGCTGAGCCACCAAGTTGTCCCTGACTGTCGACAATTAAGAAGCCCTGTGAGTAGTATTTATAGCAGTTACTGGCAGATTTATTTAGAATATGGATTATTTATCAGCTTTGTCCCTTCATTTAAAGCCTATTCCCTAATTCCAGGGCAAAAGGAAATATTTCACTTAATATTCTTTTACATTTAACTTCCACATGCTCAGAGATGTTTTGTGTGTGTGTGTGTGTGTGTGTGTGTGTTTTAAGTTCCCTGAGAACAACCAAAAACAAAAACAAAACATGTCCCTTCCTTGAGTGCTAGGAAGGACTGTAACTAAATCTATTAAAACATCACTGCCACTCTTGGGACTCTCTTCTTGGGGCATCATCACTCTGGGGCAGATGCAAGGTGTCTTTTAGGTAGCCTGGACCCTCTGGCTTGGTCCCTTAATCCTCATGGCCTCTGAATCGGGCCCTGACCTCTAAAGATTATCGAGTTGGTATAGAACCCTAAATCTACCACTGGCTTCCTTCGTCCCTCAGTTTCTCATTATATACCATCACGTCCTTTCTTCAGACGGGATTTCGATGAGATCACTGTTAGGCACAAGGTCAAGTAATGATATTAGTTCATTTTGTTTGTTTCCTCACACTATGATATTAATACTAAGACTATATGCTTTGTGATATTTGCAACCTTAGCGAATTAAGGCCATATACAAAAGAAGACCAGTTGTATATAAAAAGTGTTATTAGAGGTACTTATTTAGGGCACTAAAGCCAGTAATAAATACTGAGAGTCAAGTAATGGACTCCAATTAATTTTTATCGTGGGTATTCTAAGAATCTGCATACATTTTTACTGAGCTGCAAAGGTATGGTAGGTAGGCTGTGTTCAGTCCTCATGCAGCGCTCCTTTCCTTGGGATGAGAATGCAGTTATGCCCACCACCAACGCTAATTTTAACTCAACCTTCTCAATAACTTGAGTTCATGCTCCATTGTCAGAAAGGTTAATTAATGAACCACGAAGAAACAAAGGTTGTATAGCTTCCCCTTCCTTTTTCACAAGCCAACCCATCTTTCTTAATGGCAGAGTCCAGAACGGAGTACACATGCAGGCTAAAAGGAACTCCTGGGAGGTGGACGTTTTTATCTTTCCTGTGAGGTGCTGTGTTGAACTTCCCGTGTTTGTGTACTGACTCCGTTTTCATTTCCTAGTCAGTGGTATTTCACATCTACCCTTCAAATGGATTCCCTGCTTCTAGAGCTGCACAAGCTGCAAGGATACCTTGTCTTATGGCAGGACAAAGAGGGAAGGATTAGTTCTTGAGCGTCCTCATTAACATCATAGGGCTGCAGAGCGCCCTCCCTCTTTGGTGATCGCTCTGGGGCTTGCCCGTGAAATAAGTAAATTAACACAAGTGTAACTTGGTTTTTGCCTGGAAGATTTTGTTTGTGATGAGGGGTGAAAAGAGCTATGGACAAATAGAAAATACAGAGAAAATTTTGAAAAAGAATAGTAAATATAATCCTACCACACATGTTTGACCAGATAGCTATCAATTCCCTGTGCTCTAACTTTACTCCTTAGAATTAGGTTTAGGTGTGCATTAGTTCTCCCCAATTCAATGAAAAGCCCCTGACTTGGAGGGCTGGGACCACAGTGTTTTTCTTTGTAGACTTTCAGCAATCATAGCTGACATGACTGTGCACTTGCTGTATGGCAGACCTTATTCTGGGGGCCTATCAACTATGAACTCATTTAATTCTGACACCACCACTATGAGGTGAGCATTAGTATCATGTCCATCTATAGATGAGAAAACACGGGTCAAAGAAGCCAAGTAACTTTTGCCACATCTCCCAGTTACTCAGTGATAGGGGTAGGACTGTGAATCCATGACCTTCAGAGCCCATGAGCTTGACCATTACACTTTACTGCCTTTTCTTGTAGGGACGTGGTGAAAATTCTCAATGATCATCTGATTCTATAAAGATACAGAAGCAGGAAAAACTGGGACTATGAACTAAGTTTTCTTTTCCCTACGGGACTCTGTAGACCACAAGAACCTTCATTCGCATTTCTTTTTTCTTTTTTTTTTAAAGATTTATTTTTTTTAAGCAAGAGTTGGGGGAGGGGCAGAGGGAGAGAGAGAATCTCCCAACAGATTTCCCACTGAGTGTGGAGCCTGACCGGACTCTGGGTTCCATCTCACCACCCTGAGACCACACCTGAGCTGGAATCAAGAGTCTGAGTCTTAATGGGCTGAGCCACCCAGGAATCCCAATTCTCATTTCTTTGGTCTAAGCTCTACTCAAATTCCTTCCCTTTCCCAGGTTAAGAGATGGCTCCATCAGCAGTGAGGTAAGCTTTAGGTCCAGCTGCCTTGGTCATGCAGAGGACAGAGGATTCAGCCTTGTCTGCTGGGAACTTTGCAAACAGTACTCTATTGATTTTGGCCCTAGCAGTGAGAACACGAGAAGCCAAACATTATGTGCACTTTTTGCTCAAGTGAGAGCAAAGTCTTAATCAGGCCCAGACATTTAGAATCCTATATTAAAGAGAGATATATAGATAAGAATCCAATAGATGCTTGCTTCTGTCATTTTACTTTAATTGTAATTTTGCAAGTTCAACAACAGAAGATCCATTAGGCTTTCCCCCTCAATCAATACACAATATATTATCAGTCTAGACGACCAAAAACGACTTGTATAAAATATCAGCGCGTCGCATTTTCATTATGTAAATGGAACTCTGCAGGAGAATTAATTGATTATTCAGTTACTATGGATCAGTCTCAGATGTCTTAGTGAGATAAGAGAGAAACTTATCAAGCCTCTCCATGACTATAACTTAAAAAGGAACAAGGTTAAAAAAAAAAGAGAGAGAGAGAATGACAGAGAGAGAAAGACAGAACACATTTTGCTGTCATTGGTAGCCTGGGCCACACCTGTGAAATGCTGAGAACAAGGAGAAATCCATTACCCAGTTTATCAGTGATGGGACGTGAGAGTTATTAGGGCTGGGTACTGTTTGGGGATCAACATTTTAAAACCACACAAACAAAACTGTGATAGAGGCAGTGAGAGTCTCCCCAGACTGTCTGTGCCCCAAGTAATTCACACCTAGACTGTCTATAATTACAGTGGGATTGTTTAAGTAATATATTGACCCATTTCTTTTTTCTTGCATGGGTGGAGGCTGGGGAATGAGGGAGAGATTTTATCTTTAGCTTCATGACAGGATGAAAAAGAGATATGAGAAGGCAAGTAGCTTCTTCTGTTTCCCTCCCCTTTTAAGTATTGAAGAAAAACAAATGTTCCCATTGCTACTACAGAAATATATGGATTTGGCTCTAAATTGATGTGTTTGTTTTTAAGAAACATGCAACAGCCATACACATTACATTCTCCCTTTCATAAAGGAGTCTGTACCATCCACACTTGTTCAGATACTGTCCTTGCTCAAAAATGTTTGAGACCTTTTTTGGGGAAATTGACCACAGGACATTTGGAGCACATTGCATGGAGCAGTCTCAGTGGCCAGTCTGTTGAGGAGTGTATTTAATTTTTGCAAATAGTCAGAATTCTTTACATACTGAGAGAGGTGAATAAGAAGTCTGTTAAGATTGAGCAATATTTCTCTGTTTCACAATGATGTTTTAAAAAGCAGCAAAATGGCCTGGCTATAACAAAACCTTTTCTTCTCTTATTTATTTTTTGCAATACTCTGAAGGCAGGTTACAAAATATTGGAAACAATGACAGCTTTGAGGAGGACAATATCATGATTCCTGAAGTGGCCATTCTGTAAAGGACTTATCCTGGGGAATTCAAGTATGGCATTTAATAGCATCCAAACCAAATCAAGCTAAATCACCTTATTTATATTTACTTTGTGTGTAAGCCAGACATAACTGGTAGGAGCTGGGGATGGGGAGGCCGTGCCAATAGACATTTCAAGCCTTGCCTGAAACGGGAGGTACCTCTTCAGCTTAACCACGCTGTTGCCTGGTAGGAAATTGGTACGGGTACTGCAAACTGTTTGATTCTTGAAGAAAAGCAGGATACCTAAATCTAATGAGAAACCCCTTGTATTTAAATGTAGATAAATTATTCCTAAGATTACAAACCATTATGCACACCAAATGAAATAATTTTGAGGACTTTGTATTGCCGTGGGCCACCTGGCAGGTTCTGGGTTTGTTGATGATTTTAATCATAAAGGTCCTTAAAGGAAGGGGGACAGTGAGGGTTCTGAATGTGAAAGAGACAGTGCGGTGGTGGATAAGACCACTCTTTGCTTCTTTGCTTCCAGTTCAGTGTTCTCTGTCTGCTTCCAGAAGCTCTCCTGCTCAATGAACACAGTCACTGAGCACATGCTGTATTTCAGTCATCTTCTGGGGAACAACACAGCCAGTCAAGACGTAGTCCTTCCTCTCAAGAAACCCACAATGTGATTAAGGAGACAGAAAATAAGCTAAGGATAATATGCAGGAGAAAGACACTGCTTCCAAAGTGGATACATATTCAAATACCAGATCTAAGTCCTGGGAGCTCTGAAAGGAATCCATTGCCGGCTGGGGCAGGGGTGGGTGAGGGAGAGCTGAGGGGCCAGTGGATTCTACAAAGGAGGGGATAGACCTTCCAAGAATATGTAAGATTTGGAGATGTGGGAATGACCAGGCATATCCTCTCTCCTAGAAATTCCTCAATAACCTTTAGAAAATGGCCGAGTCTTTCCATCTACATATATAAAGAGAAAACAGGGTCTCTTTTGATCAAACGTCTCTGTTCAATTATTGTCCATTTTCCATCCCCTCTTCTAAACCAAACTTTTCCCAAAAAGTTGTTGTTACACTGTGTCTATGGTCTCTCTCCCTCTCTCTTTTAATTATTTCTTTATTCAATCCAATCCAGCTTCTTCCACTTAATCTTTTCTAACATGGCTCTTGGCAAGTTTACCTCTGCTCCTTGCTTGAAGATTTCTCTCTCAGAGATGCCGTGTCATGTCCAGACTGGCTGATTCTGTGTATGTGTGAGAACTCTGCATACACTATCACCACCGACTGCTCTTTATCACATCCTAACATGCTGAGGAAGTACTCAGTAAGTGCCAGATGAATAAATGCATGCACATCTTTCACTCTGTAAAATCCTTCCCACTGTTCATCCACTGCTGTGGCCAATACACAAAGCTGTTGCCTCAAGAGTTTAATTTTTTTTTTTTTTTTTGCATTTCAGAAGGTAAAAAAGAATGATGATGAAGTAATCTAGGGGAGTAGAGGAGGTTATATATTGAAATGTTAAGTCAAGGTGTGGACTTATATAATTGACTGTATATCATCCTGACTGACACCTTCTTGGACCAATTGAGACAATTCTATGCCTTGTGAAATTGGCTGAGGCAGTAAGCTTGATTGATCCTGCATAGTCAGGAGGTTTACTGGAAGCAACAGCCCACTGCAGGGCTGCTACAGTGCTGGTACAGCATAATGTATGGCTATGATTCTTCTGGTGGCATACAGCTGTGTTTTCCAACTTTTTTTTTTTAAACCATCACTCAGAGGAAGAAACACACTTCTGTTGCAACATACACTCTTGTACACACATCACTGAAGAAAGAAAGCCATCAATAATATTTACCCTTATGATACGAAATACGCTCTGTTATTTGCTATTGAATTCTATTTTCTCTTAAAAATATTCATTGCCAGCCACTGATAGGATTTCATTGCCCATTAATGGGTCTTGACCTGAAGGTTGAAAAACACTAGCTTCAAAGTCCATTTAAAACATTGCCAATACTCACCTGTGAAGTATGTCCAGGTTCACAAACTCCGGTAAGAAAATCTTCCCACCTTTTTGATATCTCCCTTTTCCTTCTCCTGTCTTAAATCTGGACTCCCTGATATTTTCAACCTCCACTCCTTTCATGTATACCATTTTCGTTCACTACTTCTTGATATTAGGAAAAAGGAAGAAGTCTTGGATTCTGGTCCTGACAATATCAGCATGTTCATCCATAAAATGAACACAGATCAATGAGATTATGAGTGTATACAATGTTACAAGCTGCAAGAATGCAAGATTCTTGTTATTATTTTAGTTGTTGGAGTGGGCACATGACAGACTCAGATATGAGCGTCAGAAATGGGTTCAAGGCAGACAAAGCATTGGAATCGCAATGTCAGAGACCAAGGCAACATATGTGTAATGAAAATTTGGGATGTGGAGTAAATCACACTTGCATGAATTCAGATCCAACTCTGTTACTTATTATGAAATATAACTATGTGAATTTGAGAAATTTATGTACATTTTCTAAGCCTCTTTCTGATTCGTGGAAGGAAGACAACATCTACTTTATATATAGTTGTTGTGAGAATTACATGAAATAATGTATCCAGGATACTTAGCCTGTCAAGGAATACAAATTAAAAATAAGTTTCAGAAAACCAGAGAGGCTTTGTCTAGAGCAGCACTGTCCGTATATGTGACATAAGAATCATATATATGATTTTAACTTTCCTAGTAACTATATTTAAAAAGTTAAAAGAAATAAGTACAATTAATTTCAATAATATGTTATTTAACCCAATATGTTCACAATAGGTTTATTTCAACATGTAATACATATAAGCAATTATTAATGAGATATTTTACTTTTATTTATACAAAGTCTTTGGACTCCTATGCATACTTTACTATAGAACATCTAATTTCTGGGCACCTGGGTGGCTCAGTCTGTTCGGTGGCTGCCTTCGGCTCAAGTCATGATATCAGGGTCCTGGGATTGAGTCCTACACTGGGCTCCCTGCTCAGTGGGGAGTCTGCTTCTCCCTTTCCTCCTCCCTCTGTATACTATCTCCCTCTCTCTCTTAAACAAATAAATCTTTTTTTTTAAAAGAACACCTCACTTCCAATGCTAAATTTTTATCAAAAGTATTTGAGCTCTATTTAGATTTCATAAAGTTTATAGGTGAAAACGTAGATTCACACACCCAAATGGTTACAAACATTCTTGAACATTTTCCAATAACTGAGCTGTCAGTTTTTAAATGTACATTAATTAAAATTAAGTAAAATTAATTAAAATTAAGAATTCATTTCCTCTGTCCCATTAGCCACATTTCAAGTGCTCAGAAGCCAGCTGTGGCTGTTGGCCACCATGATGGATAGCACAGGTCTCAAAGGCCATCTTCCTCCAGCTCCACATGAGCAGGACCTGGGAGACCTCCCCCAAATCTTGATGGAACACGAAAACAGAGGAGGTGTCCTCCAGAGGATGGTGAGATTGAAAATGGCAGAGCTTATAAAAGAGGATCCAGAAACACTGCAATTCTCCACGGATGGCCTGGGGACAGAAGGCAGGGATAAACAACAGCTCACATCCACTCTCCTCCACTGGTCAAAAAGCTGTCTTCTCCCTGCAAAAATAAAATAAGGGAGGCTGGGTGAGAAGGGGGTTACATTCTAGTCCAAACTTCAGGGCTTCTTCCTTTGAACAGGGACACAAAGGAAGCCATGAAAAATGCATCAGGACCTGGCTGATGAGGGGCACTGACAGGAAACAAGTGTTTATTGAGAACAGGGCTGGGGAACGTTGAAGAGAGAGTGACATATTCATTGCCTACAGATCATCAAAGAAGGAAAGAAAATGTTCAGAGAAGTCCAAGGGACCATGAGGAGGAGTCCAGGGATTAAATGAAGAGAAAGAAAACATCAATTAAGTACAGTAGAGGGAAAAGTTCCTGCATATAGTAGCCATCAATCTGAGAAACATAATCTCCAAGGAAGAAGTGAGGAAGCCAATACTTAAAACATTAAAACTCAGACAGTCATAACAGTGGGGGTAAGGGATCATTCTGTTCTTCTTCTGAAACATAAGATAGATTCATAATTCAAAAACAGAAATATATAATTTTACATTTGGAAGGGAGCTAGTAAGTTATCTAGACTTGGGACCTCATTTCGTAAATGAAAAAATTGAATTACAGAGCACCCCAAAATAGTATTAGAACCTATTGCAGGAGTTGTTGGTCCCATGCTCAGAGTCCATAGATTTGTTATTGTTCTTATTTCCAAAATTTTTCCTGATTCTTACGAGTAAATCATAAAGTGTCAATAGACTTTAGTAGTCTTTTGTCCTCTGACAAAAGAAAATCATAGCCTTGTGTTAGTGTAAGTCAGGGGACCTACATACATCTACCTCGAGCCCTGCTGTCCAGTATGGTGACCACTGGCCGCATGTGGCTATGGAGCTCTTGAAATGTAACCAGTCTGACTTGAGCTTTGATGTTAAGCATAAAACACATCAGATTTATTAGACTCAGTACAAAAAAAAAGTAATCTCATTGCAGTGATATGCATTAAAATGCATTTTGGTATTGACCACATGTTGAAACAAAATTTTTTTCTCTATTTACTTAAATAAGGCGTGTTATTAATTTCATCTTTTAAAAATGTTTTTCATGTGGTTCCCAGAAAATTCTAAATTACATGTATGCCTCTGTTATGTTTTTATTGGCCTGTGCTGATATGGAAGATACTATGATTAAAAAAAAAAAAAAAAGAGACTGATGTTTTATTTCCAGCCTGCTTCCTAAAGCACAAATTAAATTCTTTGGCCTTCATAAGGTTTGAGCATGTCTTTAGGAGCCCAAATTCAGATTAATAAATAGCTCATGAAAATTAGCATCTATTCAAAAACCATTAAGGGGAAAAAATAAACCTTTCCATTTGCATTGTTCTTTATTCTCATGATTGCTTCATGAATTAAGATGCCTGAAAACCCCACTGTGCTGAGCCATGGCCACCCTCCATTTCTCCTCTACAACAGCATTGTGTTGTAATGAAGACCATGAAAAAGCATTTCAGAAAATAGCTTCCAATACGAAGCAGCAATCAATATGCATGGTATATACGATCAAGTTAGAGAGATGTGTAGGAGAGGCCCAAATATGTTTGGCCTGCTTAAACACATGCTTTCTGCTTGCCAGCCAACAAATCGCTTCTATATATTACATAACACTAAATTAATCCCTACACGAAGACAGTTTATTGTGGATGATGGATCATGGGTTTGTTACTCATACATCCAGAGCAGGGCCCTGGAAATCACATCATCATTGCATTCCCAGGGAAAGAAATGATTGTCACATCCAGACATGTTTATCATGGGGAGAGAGGCTGATCCGGGCCCATCTACTTGCCGAGGGAACGCTGCCATCCTCACATGATGAGAGCTCCGACGGCAGACTTGTTGGTGACTGCCAGGTGCCAGCAAGAAAGCAATTTCACTGGAGGTCCCCCGGGGGGTGATAAGGAATGATCTGGCTATATCCTATGGTCTGGACTGTGAGGTTTTGGGGGAGCCCAAATATGAGCATCCTTTAACTTCAACTAAAGCAACTTACATAGCATTGATTCTACTTTGGAGGGCAACAATCACCCGCGTTCCCCATACTGCCATCAGTGATCTCATATAAACAAGACCTGAAACCCAAAGGTGCAAGTCCTTGCATGAATGTAGGAGGTGAATGAAGGACAGATTAAACTAGAGGGATGGGTCTTTTTGGCCTATCTCCTGACAAACTGTCTGGCTGCATCAGCAGAAGTCGAGAGCAATCAATACTTATGAAACAACGACACTGCCAGGATCAGAGGCAGAGCAGGGCTGGAGTGCCATTACCATAAGTGGCTGAGTCGTTGATGTGAATGTGTATGTCATTTTGCATATCATTTGCATGGTATTTGGTACAGCCTTGCCAATAAATAAACACAATTTATCAACTTGCGCAACCTACTCTGACCCTTGTAAGTACGCATGGAGGAAAATAAACTAGATCTGCAATGAATTACTATTTGTTCAGCATTAAAAAAAAAAAAAAAAAAAGGAGTAGGTCAGGTCCAAGGGAGTAAGTTTCTAACTTTAATGCTATCATCTAGGTAATGTGCTTCCTGTGGGCAAGTCTATGTTTCAGACGTCTTTGTTTCCAGTCCTGCCTAAGGGCTTCGTAGAGTAGGTACTTCCTGTGTATTTGTTAATGGTGATCCAAGAAATATGTGTATGCATGTTGTATACCTGTGTGTCTCTCTCACCCACATTTATTGAGTGCATTCCAAATACTAGGTCGAGTAGTAAGTGCTTTATTAGACTCAAATCTTCAACAAAAATGGTGGATGTAGGAAGATGGCTGTGGCCATTTGGGCAAACTCTTTGGGACACAGAGGTGGTAAGCTGTAGAACCTGGATCTGAACTCAAATCTATCTGATGTTAGAGCATGAGTTCTTAGAGTAGTCTAAACTATACTAACCAAAACAGTGTTTGATAACTTGATGAAGTTACCTAGGATTTATACCAAAAGACACAAGTGAGCAAATTTTCCTTTCTCCAGAGGTGGAACCTGAGGCCTAAAAAATTCAGGGGACTCTTTTGAAGAAAAACAATGAAGAATTATGAATACAACTATAGATATAAAAGTGAATATTTCTTTAGAATGAGAAAAGTGATAACAAAATATCACAAACATAACAAGATTCAGAAAAATGGCATATTTTTATAAATTAACTGAGTTAATCTCTGTGCATCTCTGTAATAATTTTTCCTTAAATATTTTGGTTGTCAACTCTTGGATCATCTCCTAATATGAAAGCAATTTTTGTAATATTTTCTACCTAGAAAATAAAAGGACAATTCATTATCTCTTCTGGTATGGTTGACTAAAATTTGATTTTTATTATTAGAGGTAAAATATGCAAGGTCACCCATGGAGATATAGATGGGTGGGTGGGTGGATGAGTGGACAGATATTGTTTGTGGTATTGCTACAGGCTGTGTCCCACAAAAACAAATTCTATGGTATTTTATAATAGTATACTCTGCATAAAATGAAGTATATTCCTGACAAGAGTAGATTTTCATCTTGACCGGCGTTGATGAGGATTGGATCCTTTGCTTATAATTTTAGATGTCTGATTATCAGGAAATTTTTACATAGATTGACTTCTGATGCTGTACATTTCAAACCTTGTCTCTCTTCTGATGCCCACCTGGTTCTGGTACAAAGCCAGACATTTATTTCATCTTAAGACCTCTGGTCTGCTTCTTCATGTCATTAACAGGCGGGTCCACACAGAGAGCTGTAGGGGTCATCCTAGAAAACTCTCCTATACTGTGCTGGGTAGCAATACCCCTAACTACATGCAGAAGTGATCGCAGGCTACATAAATGTGACCTGCTCGATCTAAACACACCCCCAGCTCAGTCCCACAAAGGACTACAACTGCACCATTGATACCAGACTTAACTGACTGGTGTTAACTGGTGGACATTTTGCTTCTACAAATTCTGTAAAATCTTATCATCCAGCAAACATACTTCCCAGAGCTTTGGGAGAGGCATTGCAATGGAGGGACCCTGAAGCTTAATTTTCATTAGCTTCTTGGTCTATCCGACTCTGTATCTATATTGTGCACAACATCACGGGTGGCAAGGATCTGTTCATCTTGTTCCTTGCCGTTCAGAGTTGACAGGATCTATGACCATGTATGAGCCACATGGCCACACCCCAGCCCTTACTCTGAATTGTCACATGGCACAGTCTTTGTTTAGAGCTTATTTCCTTTCAATAGCTCCATAGCATTTAATTCCCCCATCTCAATTTATTCACTCTATGTCAATGGTTCTAAAACGTTGTGAGTATGATGACCTATCGACAGACCTAACAGATCACGTTCACCCTTACTTGTTAGGGTGACTGCTTGAGTAAACATGTAAAAGTAACTTTCAGTTCAGCACTTCTTTATTTTTGTTATGTTTAGTATAATTAATAGTATGAATTATTCCCAGTTACATCATATTTCAATGTCTTATTTATTGTGTTACTATAGAATATTTATTATATTTATTATGAACTGCATTATTTGTTTATTATATTTATTTAGCCTTATATTATTTTATAATAGCATCTAAATACATTTGAAATGTAAGAATATATATGTGGGCAATCTGCTTTTTATTCATGCAGCATATAGTGCTTGGGTATATCTCTGAGTACTTTGAAATCACTCTCTAGACCTTGGAAACCACTACTCTATGCCTTATAACGTATGAAAATACTGCTTGTTGGGCATCTCCAAACATACCCAGTGTTAAGTGCAGCAAAACAACCAAATCGTTGTAGTAGTTACTGTAAAATAGAATACTTTCTAGTGTATGGGACCCTCTAAATTGAACTATGTGGGATCATAAATATCTGCACGAAAAAAATTGTGGATTTTTCTGTGATTTGGGACAGTTGGTTGAGAGGAAGGCACTGACCAATGTGAATTTAAGTTTGTGCTTCAGGCTTTGGAAAAAATGGGTTTGCACTCTTGTAGGGAGGAAATTTGTGGCCATCTTTCTTTTCCTGGCTGGCACTGCAAGTTGGCTTCATTTTAAAAATAGTGCTAGGGAGGGAGGAAAAAAATGTAATGTATTCTTAAAATGTTTATATGTCAGCAAAATCTCGAAAACCATTCAATAGATTAATCCTCCTGCTGACTTAAAAAGGATGGATTTCCAGCTATAACTGAGATTGGGAAAAATTGATTTCCATGTTCCTTGTGACTGAATAAGATAAAAGCCAGTGCCCTGGCAAGCTTCTCTCAGCCTGGATCCAGACTTCTCGAGGGCTGGCTAATTGAAAAGTCACTCCAAATACCAGCCCTGACCCTTCCAGGAGATCTGGAGAAAGAATCAAGGGCAGGCTGTCCATTTTTCAAGAATGATTTCCAGAATGTTGTTTATACTCCCCATCACTGAACAACTACAGTCAAAGGTGAAAATACTTTCTCTCCTTTTCCTTCAAGCCATTGCCCAGTTTCCCTTAACCTTCTCCTCTTTCTCTCCACCCCTCAACGTTCTCTTCCTTCCCATGAATCTGCTTGTATGTAAAGATGGTTTCAAAATGATTACACCCCCTGGATTAAAGCTCTCTTATTAATGCTTTAAGAAATGCTAAATTTCTCTCTTTAGCAAGTGGCCGAAGTTTATCCTGTTCGAAAGAAGACATCACATCTGCGCATGGATTTATGGTTAACAAAGCATTTCACCTACCTTTCCTCATGTCACCTGCACATGATACCTGTGAGGGGCTAATTACTATTGCCATTGCTCTAAAACTGCCTCAGATGATTGCATATGTCATAAAGCCAGTACAGCCAAGGCTGGGACCAGATGCCACATCTGATTCTCGGTCTGATAGGTTTCCACTGAGTCACAGCCGAATCTGACATAATTAACACGTCATTCCATCATGAGCGTGTAGAGTGAGAGGGCTCACTCACTCACTCAACCATTCGTTCTCCCACTTCATAAAAATGGATCAAACACCTACTATGTCCTGGGCATATGTCCTGGGCTGTGACAAATGAGACAAATGAACTAGACAGGCACGATCTCCACTAGCAAGGAGCTGATCCGCTATGGAGACAGGGGATTTGAATACACCGCTGAAACGCTATGGTGAACTTTAAATCCTTCAGAACATAAAGGAGTCCAACTCTTCTACTGTCTACACAACATTTAAAGGACAGTTCCATTTTAACAGAAAACATGGCAAATTTAGTTATAAAAAAGAGTCCAGCTTTGACAGTCAGTCTTAAGGTTTTATGGCCTTTAGGTGCTATTGAAAAGTGTTTGTGTTTTTCTGATTGTTTTAACTTTACCCTTTCTCTGCCAGTTCTTTCTTTCATACTATTTCTTCTCCTTTTACTTTTAAATTCCACCTCCTTCTTGTTTCTTGCTTCATCACATACCCTCTATTTCAAGTTATTTCTGTATGGAAGCAATTGGTCCTGTCATTTTGAATCAATCATATGATGCTACTTTCCCAGCCAAAAGGATAGTTGCTGAACCATTTCTTTGTATTTCCTAAAGAATTCCATAAAGTTTTCCAAAGCACATGGCTCTGAATATTTATGGCCCTATCAAAACAGGATATGAAATCCGCAACCAGTACAATTACTCCTCTGAATCGTGACATACAAGCAGCACAATGACATGAGAAAACATTACTAAGTAGCACTTTCTTCTGAGATTTTTACACATATTCTCTAACTGAATCCTCAGGACAGTGTTTTAAGACATGTACTATGTAAGGCCCTACTTATAGTTCAGAGAACTGACCCATAGGGAGGATAACTTATCTGAGGTTATTGACAAGTAAATGGAAGAGCCTGGATTCAAAGCTGTCCCTCCCCCCAAATCATCTGTTCACAGGGTTTAGTCTCTTAACCTTGTACTGGAAGGCTCTCACAAACTCAGTCAGACACCACTCCTCAGCTGGCAACATTAGCAAATGGCATTTAAATTCTCAGGCCAGCTGCCTCATCACCCGGGCTATGGCCAATGGGTACTTTTGTCCAATCACTTGATCACTTGTTACCCCCTTTCCTGACTTTATCAGACTCTTACTGCTTCCACTTGCCAATAGCTAGGAAAGAGAGTGGCAACCTGCATGGGCACAGCCTAGAAACTTCCACCATGGAGGATCCTTCTGTGGAGGACTGTCACCTATACATGCGCTTTACATCCGTGTGGCGGAAAAGTGCACAAAAGTATTGCGTGTGAAGGGGGGAAATAGGGTAACTTAGGGAACTTAGGGCAGTAGTTATTTGTGAGTGGGTAGCTGTGATGACAAGGTTGGCTTTTATGGCTTCTTGGTGGGTGTGATCGGTGGGGAGATGTTCCCATAATGATAGGGGTGCGGTGTGTGGGGGGGTGTCTGTGGGTGGATAAGTTGAGGATAAGCATGTGGCAGAGAGAAAAATCCCAGCAATACATTTTCTTCTTCTTCTCTTCCTTACCTTCTCCCACCTCTCCTCCAAATATCCATGATGCTACAGCAAAAATTAAAATGGCTAAAGTTGTGGAGAGGATTTTTTTTTCTTTTGAAACAGGGTGTAAAACCACACTCATAATAACCAGGTTCCCTATATAAATCTATTTTTAAGATGATTACAGGGTTTCCATACTCCTTCTAGCATCAACTGCTGGTTTTGTTTCCTCGTCGTCAGTAAACTGTTGGCAGGATAGTGCACCAGAGGTATACTTTTTAAAGGGTATAATTGCATGGCACAGAAATTATCACTTTCTCGACGACGGGTTTCATTGGCCTCTCCCTTTGAGAATCCGGTTTGGAAGCTGGGCTTGTCAGCCCCTCCAAGCACACATTGCATTGTGTGTGCTGGCCTCACAGCACATCATGCTGGCAACCATGGGCAGAGGGTAGCAATTAAACCACACAATAGGCATCAAGGGATGAGGAGAAGACACTGTGTTTAAAATAAATGAATACAAGAAGCACAGCCAGCTTCCCTAGGAAGGCTATCTGAGTAGTGTGGCAAGCCAACAATGAGCGGACTTTGCAAAGCAAGCTGGGAAATTCCCAATGGTGCCAGACCATTAGCCAGTCACCGAAGCTGCCTCCATCCCAAGGATCTACCATAGGACCCCCTTCTCCAGGACTAACCTCTGGGGTATAGAAACCTAGGAAGGAGGCTTGATAGAACTATGCCCTTTCTTCTGCCAGAGCCCAGAGGCTATGCAAATTGGTTTGGCAGCTTTTTAAAAAGGCGTGTTTAATAACCAGGCACAGGGACTTTTTGGTTCTCCCTCAGAAATAGGGTAAGATCAGGAGAAGTCAGACTCAGAAATGAAAGCTAATAAGCATGAACATATAGTAGGTAAAATTACCAATTGGCAGCAGTAACTGACTCTCAAGAGAGGATAATGATGCAATGATGAGTCAACATAGCCTCCAGTTTCCACCTAGGGGAATCAAGAAAACTATCTAGACAAAAGACAACAGTGTCATTCTAATCAAGATGATCAGCATGGTGCCTCCACACTGAAATGTAGCTGGTATTGAAAAACAAAAGCTGATAAAATAATAATGATATTAATTGTTGGTCTGAGATTATTATGTGTGGAGACTAAAATAAAGGGAGTTGCAGAGCAAGAGTAGACGATAGTTTAAGTTGTATCATCTGGGGGAAAGGGCATTGGGATGCTAACAAAAATAGTCAGAGAAGAGGGATACCTGGCTGGCTCAGTAGGTTAAGTGTCTGACTCTTGGTTTCAGCTCAGGTCATGATCTCATGGGTTGTGGGATCAAGCCCAGCATTGAGATCTGTGCTCCATGAGGAATCTGCTTGGGATTCTCTCTCTCTCTCTCAGATAAATAAATCTTAAAAAAATTATTCAGCAAAAAGAAGAGCACTTCTACTAGTTACCCTAACCAGATAAAAATAGGTGTTACAAACATTAACAACTCTTATCCTAAATCTGTGTCACCAGGCAAGGTTTCTGGTCCATAACTTGGACTCTGAGTGCCATGACCCACCAAAAGGGAGTCCCAAGGATATTTGTTCACTCGTTGACTTAACCAACATTTTTGAGTACCCCTGCTATCCCAGGTACTCCAGCACAAAGGTTAGAGGGATAAAATGGATGGTTAACATTTTCAAGGGGTTCACAGTCCAGCTGGACAGAGAAGTCAACATATAACCCCAATGTAAAGAGATAGATTCCCCTACAGAGATATGCAGAGCATACACTGGGAGTAAGAGAGGAGGCACTTTACCTACTCAATAGTGGGGAGGAGTAGGGACGCCTGGGTGGCTCAGTTGGTTGGACGACTGCCTTCGGCTCGGGTCATGATCCCGGAGACCTGGGATCGAGTCCCGCATCGGGCTCCCAGCTCCACGGGGAGTCTGCTTCTCCCTCTGACCTTCTCCTTGCTCATGCTCTCTCACTGCCTCTCTCTCAAACAAATAAATAAAATCTTTTAAAAAAAAAATAATGGGGAGGAGTCAATGAGGCCGTATCAGATTAGATCTGAATTCACCTTGAAAATATGAAGATTAGAGGAGGTAATAGAAGATTGAGATGGGAAATCAAGGCTGGCATTATGTTTACAAAAGACAAGGGAATGTATTCAAAGCAGGTGTTAAAACCAGAGTCATTATAAAGAAGACATTGGAGAGCATTATGGGTTTGGGAAAAATTGGAAGATTTTGGATGTGAGGAGAGATATATAAGGAGATGAGATGGAAAGAGGTTATATCAGGAATTGCCTTATTAGCAATTTGTAGGCAGAAATGAGCTATTGAAAATGTTAGGCAGGGGAGTAATATGGTTGAATTTGCAATTTAGATGATATTTCCATACAGATCTCCCACTCCAAATGAATTGATATTCTGATGTGTGGATTTGGTAAATGCAGATTTCTTACTTTGATTGAGTCCAAGAGCTTGATGACCTTTTGCTGGATTGGTAAAATTGAGTTTTCAGACTTCAAACTTGAGGGCTGGACCCTGGACCTATGGGAATCCCCACTGAGTTTTCACTTGTGAGGCCAGGCTAAAAGCTGTCATCTGATCTCTCTTTGACATCTCTCTATCTGCAGAGTCTGGGGTGGAAAGGGGAAATATGCAGTTAACATTCAAAACATCGTGGCATGTCAGTAAGAGATTTCAGGGTGGAAATTATCCATGGGAAAGGAAGACTCTTACCAACTTGACTTTCTGCATGTGAAAACCCTTTCTATCTTAGGAATTTTTAGATGGCTTCTCTGAGAATATTAAAATGTTAATATTATAATAATAAAAAGAACGCTATTATTCGTGGTCAAGACTTTCACTCTAAATCTTTGTCAAGACCTTTTAACAGATGGATGTATCCCTTGTTCTGAAATGATCTGAACTATTCTATTTTTATTTTTTAATAAACTTACAAATTGTCTTTCTACTTAGGGTGAATAGCATGTGATATAAAATCAAACTGAACTTTCTGGAGAGATGGTAAACAAGATCAAACATACCCAAAGTGGGAACTATTCAAGGGAAGACTGAAATTCGAGTCAATCCTATTCAATTAAAATGGAATTTATGAGACACTATATGTCCATATAAAAATAGTATAAGACACAGTACGGGAGCTAAATGCTTCAAGACAGAAGAAATCCAGAGAACAATGTGAATGGTGTGTGGTCTGGGAGCACAGAGGTAGCAAATGGAAGTTATAGCAAGAGGAATGGAATGTTCCAAGTGTGGTGAGCAAGCAACAGAAGACAATAGCCAGCAGAACTACGTTTTCTGAGAATGTGGATGACAGCAAGGACAGTGGCCCAGGTGAGCAAGGATTCCTGATGAGATGGCCATCAGAGCCCTCAGTGTGCCACTTCACTGAACAGGCATGAGAGCAGGTAGTTGTGGTTATAGAACACAGTTTTGTGCCGTGTGTTTTTTTTTTACCTTTCCACATGGTTTCCTAGCCCCATCTCCCTAGGTTCATCCTCGCAGGACTCTGGGCTCTTGCCTCTGAGCCATTTAGGCACAGAGAGCAACGCTCACTTGATGGTAAGGACAGAAGGCCCAGGTACATGGGCCTAGTCTTTGACCAGCACTTTGGGTGCTAATGCTCATAACTGATCAAGAGCCTCATCCCCACCATGCATTTGACTAAACCGTGTCGGAGTCAGCCTGATGGCGTGGCCAAGTGGAAATTCAGAACTACAAAAAATCTTAGAGCCAGCAGGAACCTCAGTGGCCACTAAGTCCAGCACACTCATTTTAGAGTTGAGGAAATGCAGGCCCCAGAGAAGTTCAGTGATTTGCTTGAAGTCACGCAGCTAGTAGCAGAGCTGGGACTAAGGCTCAGGTCACCCATGTCTCAGATCAGCATGCTTTCCACTTGACTATCCATTCATCTTTTTTTTTTTTTAAAGAAAGCTCTAAATACTTGAGATGTGCGCCCTCCTTCCCTTCATTGAAGCCACTCTTGAATGTCTGTGACTTTCTCTAAATGTCAGTACTTTTCCTGTGATGCTCATTTAATTATCATGATTTTAGGCCTATATGGAACACACCATTAGGTTGTTTATTTGGGACAAACACAACCCTTTTACTTGTGTACAGGGTTTTGGCTCTTTCGAATGTTTTCATACACATTTATCCACTGGATTTTACCTTGAAGAATTCTACTAGGTAACCTGGGCAGCCCTGTTCTCTTCCACTCACCACTGGATGAAATGAGGCACAGAGAGATTTAGCGACTTTCCCTTAGTAACACACTGATACAATGATGAAGTTGGGACTAAAAACCCACAACTCCCTAAACTAATGGAGGAGAACCAGTGAGAAAGACCCATAGTTGCTTGTGGGCTGAAAGATGCTCACTCCCTCAGAAAGTTCACATTTTGTCAAGCTTTGTTATTTATATAAAAACTTCACCCAAGTTTCAAAGCTGTAACCATGGAGAGCTCCACAAGCCACAGAAGTCATATTTGAATTCCCAGAATGTGCTGCACTAACTTACTCTATGCCCAAGAAGGAAAGCTTGAAGCCTGATGGAAAAGGACAGGATCCGTCAGGGCATTGATGTGACCCGGCTGAAAAAGATTCAAATAGACGTGCTCTGTCTCTGGAGACAATTAGAAAACAGAGTGGGGGGCCATTTGCTAGTCTCTCTCTTTGTTTCAAATGTGGCTGTTTAAATTTGAATTGAATGTGTTTGGGGATTTTCTACAAAGGGAGCCACTTGGAAGGCTGCTGTTGCTTGTTATCAGTCATGTTTTATTATTGAGAGAAGGGACGCCCAGGGGAGCTTCAGAGCGCACGCCACACACACACACACACAGGCAAAAAAATGGGAGGGGCTGATGCACAATATTTCTTTGGTCCCATGATGTTCAAACACAAAGACATGGTGTTCATGGATCCATTAAAGATTCAGTACAGAAGGAGAATGTTCCAAAGTACTTTGGATGGGTGTCATCTTAAAGATGGAGCAAGAGCGTCGGTAAAGGGAATTAATCTACCCCTAGTTTTTAAGCACTCACCTTTGACTATTACTTCCTGAGTCAGACAGAAATCAGGGGAATCGGATCTAATGGTGTCCCTCGGAAAGTGTACAATCAAGTTGTACTGGTAGAAAAATGCTTATAGCAACGAAAACCCAAATAGATACCTCAGGCCTGAGAATTGATAAATAAGTGGGACAGACTGGTGTTGTGAGAATGTGGAGAAGATACTTAAGAGCCATGTTAAGTCATAGACAGAAAGGAACAGCCAGTAGCAGCATTAAAGGGGTGATGGGGAGGTAGCAGCCAAAGCGCTGGAGAATAGAGGATTATAGAAGTAGAAAAGGCCATATAAGTTGGTTATAGGCACCTGTTGCTTCCATGTTGCCCATACCTTTTGTCTTTACAAAATAAAATATTTACATTGTCTCCATTTGTCATTCTAGCATCTAAGTCAGCTCCAAATGAAACAGGTAGGTCACTTAAACTTGTCATGCCCGACATATTCCCAACTGTTATAAAGGGAGTTGTATTTCATATATACACTGTATTTCATGGTCAAGAACATATATATATATATATATATATATATATATATATATATATATATATATATATCAGGGCTTCCAGAAGTTTAGAAGCAAGGATGTTTAGTGGAAGTCGTTTAAAATATACTACGTGCTTTAAAATTTTGAGCAGTTATTACTAATTTTCTCTGCATAACTCTGCAAGAGGTATCCAGTTTAGAGTGGGATTTGCGGTTTCAATTTGATTGGACTACCTGGTAAGAGGTAAGCTTTATCATTTCTTTATTGCAGGCTGTGTCTTTTCACCAAGAAGAGCAGAGATTGGGAAAGGTTTGGCCAAATCTGTCTAGCGATAGGTGTTAACCCTTGGAATGTGATTTTAATAGCCAATAGGTATTTATAATTAATGTGCAATAACTCAATTATGCACATCTCTTTAAATTTAATAGGCCCAGATAAGGTAAGATCATTAAGCACCCAATTGAATGTTAAACACATATATTTGAGGTTTAACGACTGTGCAGCAGATGCAGGATGGATTATGGGATTGTTAAAGGGCATTAAGAAAATTGTTAATATTGTGGGGGTATTTAATTGGTGTTTTAAACAATTTATCCCTTGAAATCTGCCCAAAATGCTATGTGAAATCTGCTCGGGGGAGCAGGAGCATACTTGACAGCAACACGGTTTAAACCCAACCACACTGAAGGAGACACAACAAAACAGCCCCTAATTAGTGTGAGAAATGACAACAACACAACAAAAGCCACAGAGTGTCTCCAATGACAGGTGCAGCAAATAACAAGGCTGATGAAAGATTTTGCAATTAAAGATTCTGCTATGAAGATTAATGGAGTATTATCTTAAATTAATGTAAGGCGGGTTATCAGAGATGAGATTCTGCCTTACAAGTTTCCCTCCTTTCCTACTTCCCTTCCCCTAATTCATTTCTAGGACTGAGAGTTCTCTTTACATCACCCAATAGTCAAATGATTTTTTACTTTACAGCTTCTATATTCTTTTTCTGCCTGTCCATGATCTTTCTTTCTTTCTTTGGGGGGGTCTCTCTTTCTCTCTCACTGTAAAGGTCAAAAAGAGGGTTCCAAACAGCATCAGTGTTCTGTCTCCTACACCCAGCATCTCACTGAGTTCTCTTACTCTACATCAAGGTGGTTGTGTAAATTCCAGATTGACTTGGTCACATAAATCTGCAATATTCAAGGTTCCCCTTTTTTTGAAGATTTTTCAAAGTTTTATTTATTTGATAGGCAGAGATCACAAGTAGGCAGAGAGGCAGGCAGAGAGAGAGAGAAAGGGAAGCAGGCTCCCTGCTGAGCAGAGAGCCCTATGCGGTGCTTGATCCCAGGACCCTGGGATCATGACCTGAGACGAAGGCAGAGGCTTTAACCCACTGAGCCACTCAGGCACCCCTCAAGGTTCCCTTTTTGTTGAATTTCATTTTTTATTAGAATATTTATCTTTGTGGTCATAATTTCAACATTCGTCATTCATTCTACCCATAAATACTTATTGAGTGTCTACTGTATACCAGACTCTATTCTAGACATTGGAAATATAGCAGTCAGTAAAACAGGCAACATCTCTGTATTCATGAAGTTTACATTTTAGTTGAGGAAAGAGAAAATAAACACAAAAGTGAGAGTATGACAGATGGTGATAGATTCAGTAGAAGGAAAGCAGATAAGTGAGAAAGGGAATGCCAGGGATGGAGTCTGTTATTTTGGAGTGATCTTACTACAAGTGACATTTAAGCAGATATCTGAAGGAGATGAGGTGAGGAATGGTAAAGAGGTGTTCTGTTTGGCTGGAACAGAGTAAGAGAGGTAGGAGAAAAAATCAGAGACGTGGTGAAGGGTTAAATTACATAGGAATTAATGGAGAACTTAAGGACTTTAGCTTTTACTCTGGATAATATGGAAACCCACTAAAGAGTCTGGCCATAGGAAAGACATGAGCAAATTAAATATTAAAATCACTACACTAGCTGCTATGGAGTAGGCCACTCTAGTGGTCCTGGAGAGGAAGAAGTAATAGATAATAGAGATGAGAAATGATAGTGGTTGTGGTCTAGGTGATTGTTTCACAGGAGGATGACAAGTGTCAGGTTCTAGATATACTCTAGAGATAAAACCAGTCACAACTATTTGCTGACAGACTGAATGACTCTAAGCTTTTGGGATTACACAATTAGAAGACCAAAACTGTCTTTACTGAGGATGCAAGTTTGGTAGGGATAAACAAGTTTCCTTGTGGACATGTTAAATGGAGCTATCAAGTAAGCAACTGTATCTTAGAGTCTGGATTTCAGGGATATTTTCTAGGACAAAGATATACACTTAGAAATTTTTGGCATGTGGATAATACTGGAAGCCATGAGTCTGGATTAAATTACCTAGAAAGTGAGTGTAGATGGAAAAGAAGGGAGGCCTGAGAACTGAGCCATAATGGTTGGAGTAATGAAGAGGAAGGAAGCAAAGAAGACAGAGAATGAGCAGCCAGGGAAAGAGGAAAGAAGCTAAGGAAAAAATGAGGAAAATGTTTAAGTAGGGGGAAATGATTGATTGTGTAAATGCTGCTGGTGGGATGGGTAAGATTAAAACTGAGACATGCAGGTGGATTTTTAGCACCATCATTGGTAACCTGGTCAGGAGCTACTTCAGTGAAATTCTAGTTAGAAGACTGGTTGGCATGTAGTAAAGAGACAATGGAAGAGAAGAACTGGAGATAGTGAGAATACAAATATCTTTAGGAAAGCATTGTATAAAAAAGAGAAAATAAATGGAATAGTACCTGGAGAGGGATGTGAGATCAAGAACAAATATACTTCTGAATTTGGGAGAAATTGTAACATGTTTATGTTATTAGGAATGATCCAGAAGAGAGGAGACTTTTATGATGCAGTAGAAAGAAGGGACATTGCTAGAGCATCATCCTTGGGTAGGCAAGAAAGTTAAGGGACCTGCTGAACAAGCCATGGGGTTAGGTGTTGATGGGACCATGGTCATTTCATTCATATTAACAGACAGAAAGCAGAGGTATGGATATAGATAAAGGTAGTTTTGTAAATACGATGGTAGAGAAGTCTGAACATTCCCTTCTAACTGCTTTTACTTTTAAAATGTATAGTATATGTTAAATCAAAAAAATATAGAAATCGATATGAGAATTCACCATTTACATGAATTTAAAATATGTAGTTAAAAATAAAATAAAATGTATACTTAAATAGGAGGTGAGGCCACTAGCTAAGAATGAAGAAGGAGAAGTTGGAAGTGTGAGGACAGAGCAAAGGCAGGAAACAGTCATGAGGAGCGAGGGGAAGGAAATAGACTAGGGAAATAGAGTAGGGTTGCTGAATGAAGTTAACAGTTTTCTTGAATCCCGTGGTCATGAATTGTAAAATGATCAAAGAGGACAGATGTGGGTATTTTCCCAGCAGAGAAGGTAGAACTGAATATAACTAGGTTTGGGATTTTTGCAAGGTGAAAAGAATAAAGAGAGAGCAACTGTGGAGAGGATGTCTACAATGGTGTGGTTAAAAATAGTGGGTGATAGAATTTAAGCTAGGTGTTAGAGGGGATGCAAGAACATGAAGGGAGGAAAGGACAATTAAAAGGGGGTATGACCTTTGGATTTTATGTCCCAGTGGGATGATTGATTGCTCAAGTTAGGTGCACGGGGAAGTGAGATGGAAAATAATAGGTAGTGGTTACATAATAAGCAAGGTGTCTGAAGATGACCGTAGCAAGGATATAGAGCTAATGGTGTGTGCTGACAGGGTACGTCTACTCACTGACTGGTGTGGAGGGAAGAAG
The DNA here is from genome assembly GCA_004024625.1 of Mellivora capensis. Classification (NCBI taxonomy): domain Eukaryota; kingdom Metazoa; phylum Chordata; class Mammalia; order Carnivora; family Mustelidae; genus Mellivora; species Mellivora capensis. The sequence goes on along the minus strand of PISX010002828.1, from coordinate 59,794 downwards.
GACATAGTATTGTTCTGAACTAGAAGCAGCAGGACATCTCCAGGGAGAACATCTCTCCCATCTAGTAGTACTGAAGTGGGGAAGGAAGTACTACAATAGGAGAGGGCCACCAGGGAAACAGTATCCTCAGGGGAGAACAAGATTTGGGGTAGAAAGCAAGAAGAGGAGGATAATTTGAGAAGAAATCTTGTGATGAGGGATCATAAGTTCCAGAGGGTATAAAAGCAAGGTATTAGGAAATAGGCAGGGTTTCGAATGGAGTGCTATTAAGGGTATCCAGAGCAGTATGGACTGGCAGGTAATGAATGATAGAAGGGTCTTCTAGTGACTTCTGGGAACAGTAATTAAAGACTTATCCTGATAGCCTACAAGGGAGATGGTGTTGAGATTTCAGGGATTAGTTTTGGAGTGGGGGACAGAAAGGAAGGTAAAATCTTGTAGAGTCCAATATTGTGAGCTCTTGTCTCCATTTCATTCCTGTTCTCCATAACCTAAGGCTTGAAGAACCTCCTGTTGTGCTGAGAACTTCTGCTGTCAGCATCAGGGGTCCTCCATCCCAAGATGTTCTAATATCTTGCTCATGAGTGCTCACAAGGTAAGAGCCAATATTGCCCCTATAGTGTCTGGGACATGAAGGAGCTGCAGCAGCAGGAAACAAACAAAAATTGAGTCAATGACCAGAGCAGTCCCTAAAGGGGCTTTTCAGGTGGCACTGGGCCCTGTTGGGGGACAGCAGAAGCAAGAGTAGCTCTTCAGTAGGGAATAACACTCACAGGTGCCACCAAGGAGTGCGAGCTACCCAAGACCAGGTGGTCACGATGATGAAGTAGCGTGGTTCCTTGGAGCTAAATACCATTTGACACACGGTCCTGGTTATCTCCAAGGTTGAAGTGACCTGTAGAAAAATGGTTTACATATAAGAAATATAATTCAGGGTGCCTGCGTGTCTCAGTCCAGTTAAGCATCTAACTCTTGGTTTCAGTTCAGGTCATGATCTCAGGGTCATGGGATTGAGCCCCACATGAGGCTCTGTGCTGGGCATGGAACCTCTTTGATATTCTTTGATTTCCTCTGCCCCTTCCCCCCTCTAAAAAATGTAATTACTATATAATTTACATTCATATTCATATATGTGTGAATACCTCATGGGAGAACAATCACTGTTCATACAGTTACAGAGAGATGAATTCTGTGACTAGGCAAAAATTGCATGTGTCTGTCTCTGTATGAGTGTGTGTCATTGTAACTCACACATTGCCAATATCTAGCTCTTATCGTAGGGCAAGACATTTCTGTGATTTGTGTTTTCTTTCTGCCTTTTCCAAGATACATAGCTGGCCACCAGGATAGAGGTCAAAGTCCCAGAGTGCCCTTTAGCCTGAGTTGAGCTGTCTCTACCAAGCTGTCATATTCATTCATCTTCAGACTTCCCCACACTGTGCTGCACTCAGCCCCAATCCAGATTGCTAAAATGGCAGGATAGCATGGTCATGGAACTCTACTATTTCACCAGCAACACAGGGAACATTTTTTCCCCCCGATCAAATGAGATTCAGTTACATGTCAAGGAAAACCAGCATCAGCAGCTTGTGTCATTTAATAAAACCTAAAGTTACAAGTGTCCTGAATAGTTCCCTTAGAAGCTATTTTAAGTGGACAGCCCTTCCCCAGAAGCCCCGTGAGTGCAAAATAACAGAAGTTAATTTTAGCAAGCACTTTTTAACCTACATTTGGGGACAAAAAAATGCCAGGAAACCTATTATATAATTGAAGTAAAAAGAAACCCTCTGGGTGTGACAAAAAGTTGTCTGTCTCAAGTTACTACAAATGGAAAAAGATATACTGAGGAGCTTGCTATTTGAGAAGCCCAATAGTGAGAAACTTTATTTGCTGAGAAGGCAAATGAGGTACCCAGATGTGAAAGAAAACTTTATGTACTGGGTAGCAAGGGTGATAGATAATTATGGTCCCAGGTTGAATCAAATCTTCCATTAGAAACAGGATTTCCACCCTGAAATATGAAGATCAAATGTGAATTTTTTCATCTGTGAGAAACACTGAGAGCCCTAAATCTATATTAACCCTGAGCTCTTTACAAAATCAAAGAGGGACAGCAAAAAGGGCCCAGAGTTGTCCTATCCCTTCCTTATCCCATTCAATCTTCAAGCTGATTATCTTCATAAGTATCTGACCCATTCTCACACTGACACTCTGTGTGACCTACCCCTGTTCCTGGCCTCTTGTCTCCTCAACCCTCAAGTAGCTTCTTTAGCACAGAAATGTCCGCTTGCTCTCTCACTAGCTGGATAACCTTAGCCAGGTCACTGGATCTCTCTGAAACTCTTTCTCATCTCTAAATGAGTTCGAAAATATAATTCCCATTATTGTTGAGTAAATTACGTAAGAAAGGGTAAAATTATTTTGTAAATTATGTTACACAACTATAAATCAATCTAACTTCTTTGAAAACCAAATAGACAACAAGATTCTGACCTTTGTCTACTCTCTGCTTGAACTTAGTAGCCAGTTTCTTCCCTGACGGAAGTGACTTTCCTGGCAGATACTTGTTCAATTGTCCATTCATTGTAGCTATGATGGACACAGCTTCCATTCCTCTGCTGCCATAACTCCTTCCATCAGTCCCCTCATGGTACCCTGTAAAAGGCACTAGCATTCTCTATCCTTCTAAGAAGATTCCACAATTCTAGATACCATACAATTTCTCTTTCTCAAGTAACTTATTATTTTTAAAAATTTTTATTTTTTTAAATTTTAATTCCAATATAGTTAACATACAGTGTCATATTAGTTCCAGGTGTACAATATAGTGATTCAACAATTCCATACATCACCCAGCACTTATCACGAGTGCACTCCTTAATTCCTATCTCTTATTTCATCCATCCCCCACCAACCTCCCCTCTGGTAATCATCAGTTTGTTCTCTCTAGTCAATTAACTTTTATTTTACAATAGTTTTAGATTTACAGAAAAAGGGCAAGGATAGTACAGAGAGTTCCCATGACACTTAACTTGTTTCCTCTAGTATTTATTATCTTATGTTAGTATGATACATTTGTCACAGAGAATGAACTGGTATCTGTACATCATTATTAACTAACGTTCACAGTTTGTTTGAATTTCCTTGGTTTTTATCCAATGTCCTTTTTCTAGTCTAGTATTTCATCCAAGATCCCACATTATATTTAGTAGTGAAGGCTTCTAAGATTTTTCTTGCCTATGCCCATTTCCCATGCACAATCCCTAATCCCACCACTTGACACCCATTTACTTAATTATTTAATTCCAGTATACATGCACAGTGGTTTCAGAATTTTAGCCCATACTCTCATGGGAGACTTTTCAACTAAAGTACAGTACTTCTGTACAGTTCTTCTTGCCTTTATTATTACAGATACCACTTATTTTCAAAATTACTTAGGTCAGAACATTTTTTCCCCTCCAAACCCAGAATAGTCAAATTCATAGAAATAATGAACTAGAACAATAGTAATGAAGTAGTTCAGGGGCTAGGAAGAGGAGAGAATGGGGAGTTATTGTTTAATAGGTATAGACTTCTTGGGGCACCTGGGTAGCTCAGTTAGTTAAGTGTATGTCTTCTGCTCAGATCATGATCCCAGGGTCCTCGGGTCAAGCCCCACATTGGACTCCCTGCTTAGCGGGGAGTCTGCTTCTCCCTCTGCCTTTGACTCTCCCTGCTGGGGAGTCTGTCTCACTCACTCTCCCTCTTTCAATAAATAAATAAAATCTTTAAAACATAAGTAGATACAGACTTCCAGTCTGGGAAGATGAAGAAGTTCCAGAGGTGGATAGAGATAATAGCTGTGCAAAAATGTGAGTGTAATTAATGCCAGCTTACAAATTACTAAAATAATAATTTTATATTATGAATACTTTACTACAATTAAAAAAAAAAGAAATTAGTTGACTCTATTTTGTAGGGGTTTGTTCCCTATTTTCTTCCATTGAATTACATGTCTATTCTTTCACAAATAACCACACTGTCTTATTACTGGAGTTTTATAGTAAGTCTTGAAATCAGGTTGTGCTAGTCCTCCAGCTTTGTTCTTCAGGATTGTGTTAATTATTCAAGGCCTTTTCCCATTCCATACAAACTTCACGATCAGTTTGTTGCTATCTACAGAAGAGCTTGCAGAGATTTTTATTTAGATGACATTGAATTCCTAGATCAAGACACAAATAAATGGGAAGACATATCATGTTCATGGATTAGAAGATAATACTATAAGATGTCGATACTACCCAAAGCAATCTATAGACTCAATGAAATCCTTATCCAATTGAGGACGTGTCCCTCTATTCCTAGGTTGCTGAATGTTTTTATCAGGTATGGGTTTTGGATTTTGTCACATGCCTTTTCTGTACTAATTGATAACATCATATAATATTTGTTTTTTAAGCCTGTTTATATTATCGACTCCACTGATTGATTCTTGAATATAGAAGCAGTCTGGCAGAGCTAGAAAAAAATTCTTTCGGGTGTAGTAGATGATTTTTCTTTTTCATACATTGTGGTATTCAGTTTGTTAATATTTTGTTGGAGATTTACATCTAGGTTCATGAGAGATATTCACCTGGAGTTTTCCTTTTTCCCAACATTTTTATCTGGTATTGATATAGGGTAATGTTTACTTCATAGAATGAGTTAAAGAATGTTACCTCTGCTTCTGTTTTCTGAAAGAGATTATGGAGAATTTTTTTTTTTTTTTTAATACTTAGTAGGTTTCACCATCTAATGATTAGGGCTTGGTACTTGTACCTTTTTTGGGGGGAAGGTTATTAACAATTAAAGTTACTTAATTCATATAGAGCTATTCAGTTATCTATTTCTCCTTTCTATGCATTTTGATAGTTTTTATGGCATTAGTCCTTTTGATCTAAATTTTTGAGGATTTTTTTTTTTGCATAATCTTGTTTGAAGTCTATTATCCCTTAAATGTCCATGAGATCAGTAGTGATGACCTTTCCTTAATTTTTAACATTGGTAATTTTTGTTTATTGGTTAGCTTGGCTAAGAATTTATAGTGATCTTTTCAAAGAATCAACTTTTGATTCATTAATGTTCTCTATTCTTTTCCTGTTTTCAAGATTTTGTGTTCTAACTTTTTATCATCTATTTTATTCTGCTTCCTTTAAATTCAAATTGCTATTCTTCCTCTAATTTTCTAAATTGGAAAATTAGGTTATTGATTTTGGATTTTCTTCTTTTCTAAAACATTTATTTAATGCTATGAATTTCCCTCTAAGTACTGCATTTGCTGCAACTCACAAATTTTGATAAGTCATATTTTCATTTTAATTTAGTTCAGTGTATTTTAAGTTTCTCTTGAGACCTCTTTGATGCGTGGGTTATCTAGAATTGTGCTGTTTAATTTCCAGATATTTTCAGCTGTCTTTCTGTTATTGATTTTTAGTTTAATATGTTTGTTCTAAGAATATAGCTCATATGATTTCTATTTTTTTACATTTGTAAGGTGTATTTTATGTTCCAGAATATGGTTTATCTTGGTGACTACTCCATGACAACTTGAGAAGAATATATATTCTGCTGTTGGTTAGAATTTTGTAGGAATGTCAATTAAATCTAATTGATAATGTTATTCAGGTCATTTATATCCTTACTGGTTCTCCGACTTTCTGATATATCAATTACTGACAGGATTGTTGAAATCTCCAACTATAATTGTGGGTTTTTCTCTCTCTCCTTTCAAATTATTTTACCTCCTGTATTTTGGTGCTCTGTAGTAGTAGTGCATACAAATTAGGATGGTACATCTTTTTCAATAATTACACTCATCGTGATTTTGTAATGTCCCTTTTGATCCCTGATAATATTCCTTTTTCTGTAGTTAATTTTGTCTAAAATTAATATATTGTCTATAATTTTGTCTAAAAGTAATATATTACTTTGTATTTTTTACTAGTGTTAATGTGGTATATCTTTTCAATCCCTTTGTTTTTTGTGTATGCATTTTTTATTGTGGTAAAATACATATAACATAAAATTTACCATTTTAAACATACAGTTCTATAGCATTAAGTAAGTTCATTGTTCTGCAACTATTGCCACCATCTGTTCTTAGAACTGTTTCATCTTCCCCAACTGAAATTCTGTATCTATTAAGTACTAAGGCTCTATTCCTTCCCCTGTCTAGTCCTGGAAGCCATCTTTCTGATTTCTGTCTCTATGAATCTGACTACACTAGGTACCTCATGTAGGTGGAATCACACAGTATTTGTTCTTTTGTATCTGGTTTATTTCATGTCAAGTTTCACCCATGTTGTGGCATATGTCAGAATTTCCTTGCTTCTTAAGGCTAAAAATAAATTCTACTGTATGTATATATCACTTCTTTTTATTCATTTATTTATTGATAGACTTTTGGGTTTTTTCATCCCTTTACTTTTAGCTAACCTGAATATTTTTACTTAATGTGAGTTTCATATTAACAACTTATAATGAGGTCTTTTTTTTTTAAAACCACTTTGACAATCTTTGCCTTGTAATTGGTGTACTTAAATGATTCACACTTAAATGATTATTAATATATTGGATTAATATCTACCAAGTTGTGACTTTTCTATTCAGTACATTTGCTCTTTATTTCTTATTTCTTCCTTTTTTCCTGCTTTCTCTTAACTTAATTGAGTATTTGATAGAATTCTGTTTCATCTCTTCCCTAACATAAGAGTTTTACATCTTAAAAAAAAATTAGTGGTTTTTCCATAGTTTATAATGTACACTTATAACAAATTTAAGCTCATTTAAAAATAACACTATATCATTTCATATGTAATGTGGTACCTTATAAAAGTGTTCCTCCTTCTCACCCCTTATGATGTTGTCATAATTACTATTATTGTTTTAAACAAAGTTATCTACATCAATTTTTTAGTAAAAAAAAAAGTGTATGTAGTTGAATTCCTACAACCTATCAGCTTTGTGATATAACACATATCTCAATTTTTAGAGATTGTTCACCATAAGATTAGTGAACCATATCCCATTCTAAATTGGAACCATGTCATTTTTCACTAAAAACAAAGATGACTGATAAAATAATTTGCTTGCCAATGTTATTTTTTCAGACAACTGGGCTGGTTGATTTTCCACAACTGTCCAGAGTAACCACTGCAGATCAATGGTCAAGGTTTATTGATCCAATTTCTTCAATCCATTTCAGACATTATGTTGACTGGAATAAATGAACCATGTCTGGATAGTTTAGCAGTTACGACAAGCATATCAAATTGATCATTCAGCAATAAATCCTTTGCTATGTTAGCAGTTCCCAGCTTAGAAATGGGTGTGGTTCCAAAGTTCATTTAACTAGTTGTTTGAAACTCAGAATGTATAACCAAGAGAATATTAACTTAAAGGGGGTTTAAAACATGAATTTAATTCCTAACCAGGCTACTACACACAAACATGGTTAACCTATGTCTTGTGGTCCTAGTAGTGGAAAATACATATATAATTTGAGTTGCAATCTGACAGTTGAGGATTGCACACATTCTTCCATGTATCAGTTACAATAATGCTGGCTGCTATCTACAACTGATATTTCTAACTGGCCCTTCACCAAGCAGTGATTTAGAGTTCTAAGTTTCTTCCCTCTTACACTCTTCAATTTTCAACACTTGACTTCCAAGGTCATTAAATTACTCTGCTTAAACATGGCGGTGGAGAAAGTGCATGATAATGATCCAAATTGAGGAAAGAGGACAAAAGGAAACTACGCAAAATGATTGGCAGTCAACTCTAGTGGCAAGGTAGGAGAAGCAGCTGAAGAGAAAACAAACAACCAGAACATCTTATTTTTAATATTCTTTTATCTGCCAGCAGCATTCAACTCTTGATCTCTATATGCTTCTTGAAATATCTTCTCCATCTCTATCACACAAGACTATTGAGGTTTTCTTCTACTTTGACTTCATTTTGCCTTCCTGTGTTGTTACTTCTCAAGGTTTGGTTCTAGGGCCTCATCACTGTTTACTCTTTATTGTTCATTAGGAAATGACATCTGCATCTTCAGATATATGCAATTATTATAGCTTGAGCTATATGCAACTGATTCACAAATTTATGTCTCCAGGCCAGAACTTCCCTTCATATAGACAATATTCATATAACTTCCTACTTAGCATCTCCTCTTGGAAGTCAAATCCCTTTAAACTCAATGTTACCCTAGAAACCTTACTCTCCCTCACTCTCTTCCTTTTATCATATCGCCAAGTCCAGTGGATTCTAAGGACCATAACCTTGCTGCTTAAAGTGTGGTCTGAGGACCAGAGTCACTTTTGTGTGAGTCTTGTTAGAATAAAATAATTCTAGGCCTGCTGCTGACCTACCAAATCAGAATCTACATTTGGCAAGATTTCCAGATGATTTTTATGTACATTAAAGTATGAGAAGTCCCGTAGTAAAAGACTGAAATCTATCCATCTGTCTTCATCCCTACTCCCAGTCCTTTAACTACCATTTTCTCTCCCCTGATTACTGCACTAGTTTCCTAAATCAAATACTTTTGGTCCCTTTGAATTAATTTTCTAACCAGAAGCCAAAACGTTTATTTCCAAATGCAAGTAAAATCATATAACACCCTGTTTAAAATGCTATATCTTAAGACAAAGACCAAAATCCCCAACTGGCTTACTAGAACTTTCAAAGTCTGTACCCTGAAGACTAGTCTGTCCTCATTTCACATCACCCAAGGGTCTCATGTTTCTTTTCATTACAGGACTTTTGCACATGATGCTCTCCATGATCCCTTGTTTCCTTTCACTACAGTTCACTCAAACTTCTCTTCAGGTCTCTGCTCAGAATTCCCTGACAATCCAGGTTAGGTCATTTTCCTTTGTTACACACTCTTATGTATGCTTTCTCCATAGTTATTTCTCCCTCAACCCTATTCCAAGGCACAAGGTTGGTTTCTTCTGAAGGTCTTTCCCCTTAGCTTATAGATGGCCATTTTCTCCACATGTTTCTACATTGTCTTTCCTCTGTGTATGTCTGTGGCCTAATCTCTTTTATAAGGACATCAGTCATATTGGATTAGGACCACCTCAATGATCTCATTTAATTTTAATTACTTCTTTAAATACCTTAGCTCCAAGCATAGTCACATTCTCATATATTGTAGTTTAAGACTTCAAAATATGAATTGGGATGGGGACACAATTTAGCACATAATAGTGCTTCACTAGAAAAATATTACCCAGTGAAAATATGTAATCTAAATATATAATTTAAAAGTTTCCTGTAGCTACATTTAAAAAAAGTAAAAAAATAAAATCAAACAAAATTACTTTGAATAACATAATTTGTTTAACATAGTATATCCAGAATAGTATTTCAATGTTTAATCAATATAAACAATTAGTGAGACATTTTACTTTTTTTTTTTTTTTTTTTTTGGACTAAGTCTTTGAAATCTGGTGTGTATTCTATACTTACAGCACATTTGAATCCAGGCACTACATTTTCATCAGAAATACTTGATTAATATTCAGGATTAATAAAATTTACAGGTGAAGAAGTAGATTTACATAGCTATGTAGATATAAATTTTTAGATATGAATTTTTAGATTTTTAGACATAAATTGACTTGCATTAAATAATATTAGAATTTACTTCTGCATTTCATGGTCAATACCCATATATGTTAATAGCTATCCAATGGGACAGCACAGATCTAGAAGCTACAAGTCACATCACGTGAAACAGTAATGTTCTGAATGTTTCAACCTCTCTCAATGACCACGTGCTATAATATTAACTATGCTTTTTATAGTAAAGCCCATGAACAAGAAATCCACCCCCCTTGGTAAATCAAATGGATTAAAAAAATTATTTAATACTCTCCAACTGCTTCTGATTTGAAGTAGTCAAACTACCTTTTTACATCCTAATTAACTTTTCCAGCTCTTCCCAGGAGGTTTATTAAGGACCATCTCAGGGGACTTCTTAGGCTGGGCATTGAGCCAAAGTCTTCCAAATGTTTGCCGCCTGCCCCCACCATCCCCCACTGGGTGCTAATGAGGATTGGCACAGCTGGAGATCTCATATCCTCACAGCAGGAGGCTGAGGCCTCTTCTCTTCCCAGTCCCCCAATCCCATTCAAGAAGAATCTTAGGAAGGATATTTTTGTCACAGGTCAGAGAATGACCCAGAGTTCCAGGCTTTTCGGTGAGGGCGGTGAAGTTCTCAGATTCACTTGATTGTGCTTTTGCTCTCTGAGGTTGTGTCTAAATCCCCAGGAAGGCATTTCTGGGGTATGAAGACTATTTTCCTGATTTTCCCTATAGTCAGTGATCTAAGACAGGAGATCGCTGGAAATCACACCATGGAGGGAGGGACAACATTATAGATAGTCACAGACACTATTTCCTCTCCAAGCTGTCCTAGCGCCCTTGGGAAGAAACTCCCAGATCAGAAGTTTTTGTTTCGATGACTGAGGTTTCTTCTATCTATAGACAGGAAAAGCAAGGCTTCCAAATTTGCTCAGATTATGGTTTTCAAAAATCAGGGAAGCCCTAAATGCGAAATTCAGGTTTAGACTCTTCTGGCCATCAAGGCCAGCAAAAAAATGATATCATTACCTTAAATTTCTCCCCATCCCCCCCACCCCTCCACCAGTATTCACCCACTACCTACTTTCTGCTAGACCCCCTACTGTGTTAGGTGCTGCGGAAGCATAGAATGATGAACTGGAGATAGTTCCTACACTCAAGGATTAGGTTTTTGCCTAATGTATATTTGTCATGTGCTCAAGAATTTTGTGGAATTCCACCTTGTATTATTTTCATTTTCTCCAAGAATATTTAGCAAGTATTATGTACATATTGTTGTTTACTAAACCTTTATGTTGAAAAAAATGAATGAACAAATGAATGATATGTGTGGGATTAAAAAGGGTGTTGTGCACCTAGGGTGATAGCATGAACCATACTCTTTTCTTGGGATAGTAGGAAAAAAGCAATGGATGAATAACTATGGAATCTGGAGGCTTTATCCTCTCCACTTCTTATTTTATGTGACCTTGGATGTACTTTTAATATCTTTGTACTCAAATTTCTCCATCTGTAAAATGGGGCTTGTAATTGTGGCTAAATAGGACAATTATGTGTGTGAGGAGCAAATGTGGAAGTGCTTCGTAAACTCTAAAGCTCTGTACAAAGTTAAGAGATTATTATTTGTGCTAATACATCCCTTCATTGGTGTGGCTAATTGAATATCAACTCTGCTAAAGGAAATTAAAATTAAACAGGCTGTATTGGACAATCCAATGTAGAAACTCAGCATGGCAGGCGTTTGCATTAAGCCAAACATAGGGAGAGGAGACCCTGCTGGAGAAAAGCAGTTAGATTTTGCTGCTAATTAGTACTTTTCCTTCAGGAGGTGGAATCTTCTCTTCCTTTTACAGATCAAATTACTCATGTACCCCTATAAAAAGCATATCAAAGTCAAAAGTGCAAGCAATCCCAGTGCAATTTGCAGTGGGAATGGCTGCAGTGGGCCGTTAGCACACCATTAATTCTCAATTAAGTGCCAATTTGTACATTGCTGGGAAACAATTGCAAATTCTTTGTTTCTCCCCTTAAAGATGTCATTTGAATCCAAGAGAGCCAAAATCTAATGGCGGAGGATAAATAAAGACAACAAGAGATAAAATCAGATTGTGCCAAATATCAGGAAGGGATCTCCCACATTACCAACTTGCTGAGTCTTTTCCTGTCAGCAGGCAGTCTAATAAGACACGGGGGTAGGGTAGATATCTATCATAATCCAGATTGGCAAGAGGAAAACTCATTTCTAAACTAGGAGTTTGCAGTGGAGAAATTCTCTGTTCAACCTGAAGTAAGAAATCGGGATGTTCTATTGCAGAAGAGAATACATTCTTTTCTGATGCAGAGCAATCTTCTGTATAAATCCCAGTGCTTCAGCTGTGCCATAGTCCAGTGTTGGAGCCTATCTAAAGTCAGTCAAATTATTTGCTTTTTGTGGCAAAGCCCCCAGGAGCAGCAACATCCCCCATTTATATTGCCAATAGGATCTGTGTTTCTGCACACATTCAGGAAAGCTGAACATGATGGGTCCCCAAATTAGTGTAACTCATCCTTACCCCAAATACATTAGGCCCGAGGCTTTGTCATAATTTTTCATTTGTTTGTAGTTTATGTAATAAATATCAAATCTCTGGTTTGGACATAGAAGGGAAGGGTAGAAAAGAAATACAAGTCTGCTTTCCAATAACTTACAATTTCAATGGACAGAAAATACACAGCAGCATGATGCACTTGGGTCCCTGGCAAGGTGACATATCACTCAGTTGGGTGTTGGGTGGTGCCTATAAGAAGTGTACGAGCAGAAGCAGTTGGTTAGTGCTAAGCCTCATGTAAACAACCCTGAAACGGAGGGAAGAAGTCATGCGGAATTTTCTGATGGCTTGGTGCCTGACTCCCTCCTACTGTCTCCTGTCACTTCATCTACTTTCCTGGGCATTCATCCTTGATTTGGTTTTGTCAGCTATGGATTTGGGAACTCTCACCTTCTTCTCTTGTCGTACTCTAGTGAACTTCTGGTATGGGACATTTTTTTTTTAAAGATTTCATTTATTTATTTGACAGATAGAGATCACAAGCAGGCAGAGAGGCAGGCAGAGAGAGAGGAGGAAGCAGGCTCCCCGCTGAGCAGAGAGCCTGATGCGGGGCTCGATCCCAGGACCCTGGGATCATGACCTGAGCTGAAGGCAGAGGGTTTAACCCACTGAGCCACCCAGGCACCCCGGGACATTTGTTTTCTAGATTGAATACCCTTCCGATATTGCTGACCAATTCTCTTCCTTCTCACTTGAACTCCTGATTTGATCTTCTGTGGTGCTGGACGCCACATTCTGGAAATATTTTTGTTCCCTAAAAACAGGGTCATTAGTAGTAGCAGGCAGGACCAGGTATTAACACCAGGGGGCTAAGCTCCCCTCAAAGTCATTTGGGACATTTTAAGATAGCCCTTGTGTTTTTTTCAGGGTGAAAACAGGAATAGTATCTACTTCGTTCTGGTTATTCTGGGACCACATTGCTTCCCCCCCACATTTTACTGGGAAGTCATGCAAAGAATACCATGATTCCTTTGCAATCCCAACCAGCAGGATATTTATACACCAAGCATACTACTCTTCCTCTTCGGACAGGTCTAACCTGCCTCTAGAGGAAAAAAAAAAAACAAAAAAAACCACAGTGAAAGGACTCAGATACAGTGGAGCAGTGAACAGATGAGAATTTTTGCTCAGCTATTTATCTTAGTTTTGCTGAAGATATGGGGTCTAGACAAGTCAGGAAGCATATGTAAAAGATAAAAACACATATCCAGGTTGCTGGGGGATGGGGGTGGGGATAGGGTGATTGGATTATGGACATTGCGGAGGGTATATGCTGTAGAGAGTGCTGTGAAATGTGTAAGCCGGATGATTCACAGACCTGTACCCCTGGGGCAAATAATACATTATATGTTAATAGAAATAATTTAAAAAACACATATCCAATTTTTCTATAATACTGGATAATTGATTAAAACAAAGTCACCTGTTTAAGTCAATGGGTTCTAATTGTGATGTGTGTTTTTGTGAAGTGTGTGTTGTGTCCTGTGCACTCATGAAGGGACTGCTTGCTAAAGTGACAGAATAAGCACGTGACCTGCTGGTATGATTTGATAGGCCCCGGAAAAGGCTCTTCGCCTAAATTATCTCTTGTGATGGCCTGCTAAATTCACCTGTATTAGTGAGTTATTCTCACTTTAAGGCTTTATTGCACCTTACACCTTTCAATTTTCACAACCACCATAAGAAGTAGGTATTGTTACAATTCTGATTTTGTGGATGGAAAATTAAGCATCAGAAATATTTAATAACTATTAAATGTCAGGGCCTCCACATATACTCATGTTCTTTGATGTCAAATCTCATGTTATGTGTCTTGCCCCATTTTCCTGTTTTGATGAAGTACCATTTAGCATAGCATTTGGAATGATGATATAATAGTGACTAAGTAACATTTAGGCTTTCTTGTACTCAACTTTCATAGATTAATGCTGGCTCTAAGGTGCCAAGATTAAGGGTAAAGCTGGAGAGAAAAAAGTGAAGCTTGAGGAGAAGGAAGATGAGATACACAGAGGGAAACTTATTCTCAGTCTAGGGCTTGTTAAAAAAGTCACGGAGAGAATAGTAAAAAGGGGTTAACACTTTAAGAAGCATGAGTGGAATGGGTACCATTTCTCCATTATCAAACCTCCATTCTTATTGTTAGACCAGTACGTCCCCGTTGGAGGTTCAGAAAATGTGGTTGCCATATGTGTGTTTGATAATGACCATGCTAAGGCACTGCCAGGATCAAAAGTGCTCTGGGAAGTTTCATGAGCAGTGGCTATGGTTTGGGTGAACTGTGCATCAATCTTGCCCAGTTTCCTTGAAGCCAAATAGTCTTTACAAAATGCTGGTTGTTGTCAGAAGAGTTAAATTATTAGAAATAAGAATTATCTGCATCTCTAGAAATTCAAAGGCCTGGGGTGGTTGCTAATTAGAAGCTTATAAGTTATGACCTTGGGCAGGGGTTAGAGCAAGTTACTTCTTAAATCCATGCAGGCCTAGAGGGATGTCAAGGAACCCAGTCTGGACTGTGGCTGCCTCTGCTTATTTTGGTTCATCAAGAAGGGTGGGCTCTTCCCAAAGAGGCATATCTGTGGCTATGTCTGATGGAGGAGACGAAAATGAAACAAAAGCATTCGCTTACCTCTCAGCCCAGAAACTCTCAAGTTGTTGCACCCAGGTGGAAACCCTAGGCTGGACTAAGGAGTCCAGATGTCAGGCTACCCGGCTCATTACACTTATGACCCACTTCTGGCCACTGGAGGGCATTTCCAGCAGGGACTGGCAACTGTGTACACCACCAACTTCTCCCTAATTACTCACTGCTTTCTTATGCCTTTTTTTTTTTAAAGTTCATCTCATATGTTCTTTTTTTTCTTTGTACTCTCCGTCCCTTCCCAACCCAGGGTCTTTTCTCTATCGGAGGCCTCCATCAGCACAGTTTCTGCTGTGACAGCAACTTACATCACTCACTACCCTGGTGCCGCCTCATCTTTGCTCTCTGGGGTTGATAAATATGTAGTTCTAGCATGAAAGAGACTGGGTGTAATCACTGGAGGCTTCTAGAGTGGAAACATTAGCGCTCTTTGCACACACTGCCTAACTGAGAACAGCTTGAGAAAATAAGTTCTTTGAAAAGAAGAAGGGAGGGGAAGGCGATTGGCAAAATGGGAGGAATAAGAGAAATAAGGAGGAAGATCTATTTTATGGAAAGTGGGACAAGCCCACCAGCATTCATTGTTTCAAAAAACCCTCCTGGAACAGAGAAATGTTTTCCATGCTAAGTACATGAGTTGAGGAATAGAGGCATCCTAAAAACTGGTTCTGTAGAGGTTTATTTTCTCTATATTTATGGGGGAAAAGGGGCTTTATAAAGCTGAGAGTATTAAGAGGATTATCTGGGGGCTTTACAGCCTATTTAGGAGACTAATCCTTATTTTTTAGACAGGCATAGTGTTTAATCATAGTCTTACTTAGTTATAATTGAATCTTGTCTTTTAACAAAAATCTAAGAAAGAATGTATTTTTAGGAACAAAATACCCCAACATTCTATTAGCAAGCTATCCTAATAGTACATGTATTCAAATGTGGTAAGATTCAATTTTCCATAAAATATACTATTATTCAGAATTTTCTATAATTTATCCCTTATTGGAGTTGGTCTGATTTAGTGATCTTCCATTTTGCCAGAAACTGAGTAGTAACTCATATATTATGGTCGAAATTAGCTAATCCCTTGAGGGCTACAGGGTGGAAGCTGGTATAGTATCTAATCCAAAGGATTTTGGATATGCAGGTTCACTGTCTTCTTACAAGGGGATTTCTAAGTAGTGATTTGATATCCATGAGTATTCTGCTCCTGAATAGTGTCCCCTTATCTACACATCCTCTCATTCCCTCACCATCACCACTAAGCCGAACTTTGCTATAAGGTACCCACACATTCCTAGGGCAGAATGCTCTGAGCTCACCTGGTCCTAGTCTTTTGCAACACTGGTTGACCAGTAAGCTTATCAGAAAATTAGTTAGTTGAACAAAGTCCATGAATAAGAGATTTTTTTTTTTAAGATTTTATCTGTTTGTCAGAGAAAGAGAGAGAGAAAGCACAATCAGGGGGTAGTGGCAGGCAGAGGGAGAACCAGGCTCCCTGCTGAGCAAGGAGTCCCATGCGGGACTCAATCCCAGGACTCTGGTGAGCCGAAGGCCAATGCTTAATTGGCTGAGTCAACCAGGTATCTCCACAAATAAGAGACTGAAAAAAAATTAAAATTCAATAAATAAGTAAATCTTTTGAGGAGAGAATTTAAAATTTAGAATTCTGCTACACTGATTGATTTTCCACCAGCTTCCATGTCCTTTCTTCTTCAATCCCCTAATGAAGTACTGATCAAAGGTTTTCGCACTTCCACGTCTTTTTGCAAGTTGGCACTTTTTCAGGTCCCTTTTTCTGCTGAAACCTTTCATGCTTTGTAATCCTTTTTACTCCAAAGACCTCTGCTTTTTCAGTGGAAGGACATTTGGCCATGAATCCCTGGGAGGCTGAGATTCATGGCCAGCAGGAAGAAGCAACCACTGCTCACGCTCATGCATCAGTAGGCACATCGGTGCTTATTCTTGCAAAGATGAAGATTCCTAATGTTTTTTTGTGGTGGGATCTCCTAGACCCAGAGGGCAGAGTTCTAATGTACGGGCAAAGCAAGGGAGCCTACTTTTTTTTTTTTTTCAAATAGGAGTTATGGGATTGTGAGTTCTTTATCATTGGAGATACCCACTAAGAAGCTATATGCTCCCTTCTCAGGGCTTTTTAGTACACACATGCTTTCACAGAACACCTCTAAATCCATCGACAACTCCGAGATGTTGAGTTCTTTTGTAAGGTATGGTACCAAGTGTTGTTGGAACCTTCTTAGGACTCTTCAGTTCTCACCCCAAACATTATTATTATTATTATTATTATTATTATTATTATTTTATTTGCTAGTTCCAGTTCTCTCAAACTCAATTCAGTGAGTGTTTTTGAGCATCTACTTGGTACTGGGTGCTGTCCTGGCATCTATAATTATTTTCATAAGTACTTTTTTTTTTTTTTGGTGGTGGTGAGGTTAATGATAAATAGGATTTTATAAATATGGTGGCAAACCTTGAATCAAAAACTAAAAAGGTTAAACATGACCCAACTGACAGTAAAGACAAATTGAAATTCTTAAATAACAGGATGCTATTCTTAACACTAATTATGGTGAGAGTTATTTCCTATAAAGAGTTTTAGAGTCAGACAGACATCTTAATGAACCTAGATCTGCAACTAGTACTGTGGTTTGTCAAGTTAATTCATATTTTTTGCTTGTTTGTTTAAGTAGGCTCTATGCCCAGCATGGAGCCCAAGGCTGGGCTCAAACTCATGACCCTAAGATCAAGACCTGAGCTGAGATCAAGAGTCAGATGCTTCACTGACAGAGCCACTCAGTTACCCTAAGTTACTTCATGTCCTTAAAACTCAATACCTCTATCTATAAAATCGAGACAATACATTATCAAAATATTAAGGTTAAATAACAAATTCATATCACTTAGTGCCCAGATTATATAAAGTTCCAGATATATACATTAATTGTCTTCCCTTCACTTGTGGTAGCCCAATTGAAAGTTGGGAAAAGGAAAGCTTTTTCCTGTCCTTGTTGGAGCATTTATAGTCTTTGTTACTGACTTTGGTGGTCTCTGGTTGAGTGAACAAAGAGTGAGAAGACCCTCAAACATCCAAGCCTTATTGGGATGAGAAGGAGAAGCATGCTGGGGTTTTCCCCTTCAGGTCCACAATCACTGCACCTGCTAAGGCTATTACTGGCATAGCTGTCAGTGCCACAGCCCTTCCACCTATTTCAGCTCCCACCTCCACTATCACAGTGCTACGGCCAAAGCTAGATGTTCTGATCCCAGGGCAGGAGATAATTTTTGAAGACAGAGCTGGAGTGAGTGCTGTCCTGGGCCACCTTTCTACAAATCCCAAGCACCAAGTACCAATCCTGGGTCTCCCAGGGCATAGTGACTTCCCAGAAAGCGAGAGGTAGATGGCTGTACCAAGGACTCTGCCTGCCTCTCTAGATTCAGCCTTCCTGCACCCTCAGTGAGTCGTTCCATCTGTAGTCTATATAGCCTGCTCTACCCAAAATTCTTGCACTAGATTTTCAATGATGGCTTTTTTTTCTTTTATCTTTTTTATAAGTCAATGCCTTTTCTTTAATGCTTCTGTCCTGAAACAACAAATATGAAACACTCGTGGGTTTGATATTATTAGCTTGGGTAACATCCCTTTATAGAAGTAAAGTTTCAGAAAGAAAGAAGTGATTTAAACTACAAATACAATTAGAGGTACCTGAGAAAGTACATAAAATGGTGTTTAATATGTATTAGGGCTTAATAAGTATTAGCTGTAACTTCCTATAAACCAGCCACTGTGTAAGTATTCTGTAAATATATTTTCATATTACCCTCAGACCAATCCTCTAAGGTACGCATTGTCAAACCTATTTTACAGATGAGGAAACAGGAATGAGGAATAAAATGACACGCTCAAAATCACAAAGCCGGGAAGTTACAGAGTCAGAATTTGAACTCAGGATAATCTGGTCTCACAAGTGGCTAGCTCCCTCAATCAAATTTACAAGACACACAAAACTGCAAGTCTCACACGGCATATTCAGTAAGAACCACACGATGAATTACGGATGCATGTATTCACTTCTTTCCCTATCTGCCAGGAGAACCACTGCCAGGTTTGGATGTCTCTTGTCTGGTGGGTGAAGTGTGATCTTCTTGCATGTGATGCATTCCCAGGTGCTTTGAGACTGGTGAGCTACGTGGCTTTTCAGTAGATGAGGCCTGACCCCTAACTGTTCTTGGTGGTATGTCTCAGCTCAGCCTCTGGAGGGAGAGTGACTGAAGAGGAAGGGCTATGGCCTCGGGTTGCTCACATAAAGTATAAAACCCTGGGGTCCTCTTGCCTGAGGTGGGAGCCTTAGCCCTGTGTTCTAACCGAAGTTCTAATCACCGAGTCCAAGGTATTTCCTTGCATTTTCCCAGTGCTCTCTGTCAAGTGCTAGAACATATTTTGGTTCTCATCTCAGAGGGTCTGGAATCGTCTTTGCAGAGATCCTTGGATACTGAGAGCCTTTCAAGAAAGGGCAGCAATGGAAACCCTGTAGCCTTGCAGTGTAAGTGCTGACCATAGATTGTTGTTCAGAATATCCACATTTATTCTAATGAAAATTAAGAATCATGTGCTGGAATTTTTTTTTTTTTTTCTCAACCAAAATATTGACAGGTGGTGAGCGGGTGGAGCCACGCGGCGCTTGTCAGGGATGTGTCTGAGTAGTAGGCGGAAGAGGGGTGAAGCTATGAGTGAGCGATAGTGGCACAGCCGCTCCTTTCCTGTTGTTGTTGAGTGACACTTGGATATATCACTAAACATATAAAAATAGAAGCTCTGTGTCAGCCTTCTTGTACAGGGTGCTGTGCTGCAACGTTTAAATCTGGATGTCAGTATGCCACTATCGTTATTTATAGAGGGGACCCGTATTAACATTTTGAGAGCGACAGAGGAGGAGGGAGAAAGAGAAAAGCACATGTTGGAGGGAAGGTGCTCTGAATATTGCCTTGCATTAGTTGAACATTTAACTTTATCCCATTTGAATTGTAATTCATAGCTGTTTAGGAATGTACGTTTGGCAGGGCACTTTCACACACCTCACCATATCGGTGTCTCATAGAGACTCTGTGGTACCAAGGAGCGTTTCTCTTCCTACAGAAGCTCAGGGAGACCAAGTGACACCATCCCCTCCTGCTATATTGTTCAGTTGATTGATGGTAGAAAGGGATCTCAATTTGCGTTTTCATTATAGTATTAATGTCTCCCATACAACAGATGAGTAAATTGAGCCACAGAGTGCTTAACTAAAGAAAGAAACTAAAACATGATATAAGTCTGGTGCATGGCAGAAGAGGAATTCTTCTGGGGACAGGGACATAGCAGTGGGAAAAAAAACACATAAAAATCCTTGCATTTGTGAAGCCAATATCTCAGGGGTTGGACTAGATGACTTTTATGATTCTATAACCCCATCGTGTAATTTAAGGTACAGAGCTAGCTCATCCCATTTCAGTCATCATTTGGAAATAATAAAGAGCCGAAAAAGTCATCAAATGATGAAACACTTAGTACTTTAAAATATTTCGCTAACTGAATATTCAGAAATATTTAATTTTCTCTCAGATTTTGACTACTGTGCAGGTTCTGTATGATTTGATGCTATATTTCATGATCCGTTCAAGTCAACACTATGCCATAGGACATTGTTATATGCGCTCAATGAAACTGAATGGGACCTACAGGATTGCTATGGATCAGTAGGGAGATATCTCAACAGAGCTCTGCTAACATGGCTCACATTGAACTAATAGCTAGCACAGTCACCTCCAAACTTCTCTGCACTTCAGAATCACCTGAGGAGCTTAAAAAAAATACTGATTTCTGCATCTTATCCCCCTGATTGTGATATACATAATCCAGCATGTGACCAGAATGTTTGAAAGGTGATTATGATATAGTGACAACTTTAGGAATCACTGAGCTAAGGTATGGCTAAGGGGATAATAACAGACAGTTGCTTGCCTCCCCAATAGCCATTCTTAGTCACATTCTTCCTTACAAACAGAACCTCTGTTTTGAATTACCATGGGCATAAAAAAGCAAGGACTCCCCAAGTTCAAGGAGGTGAATCATAATTGTTCTAAGCCAACCATGATAATTGCATTCTCTCTGGCATTAGTTTGGGAGTAGTTATAGAGCCTAGATCTAGCCGATGGGATAAGAAAAATATGTATGGGGGATGGTTATGAGGAGAGTTTATTTGCTATTAACAAAAGAGGCCTAAGAGGAAACAGTGCCTTTCTCCTCTACCTCTGGACATAACAATGTTGAGGAGATGCCATAGCCTTTTGGGAGGACCAAGGTGATGCCCCAACAATATAGCAAATGAAAGATGAAAAAATCCCGAGTCTTGCTGACAGTCATTGCACTACCAAGTTAATAAACTCCAATACCAGCATACCTCCTGACTTTGTGTTATTTCTCACTAATGTTACTTTGTCTGGTGTTTCTGAAATTTATAGCCAAAAGCATCCTAATGATACACAAACTCTTAATTTTGGAGGTTCATGAGGAATATTGTATATATTCTCTTAGGACAAAATAATGACAGTTTCTGAATTTGTCCATTGTCCCTGAAGAGAGATCTTTAAACATTCTGAGGAAAAGTTATGACAGTTTTCTTACATAGCCACAATCCAAAGATTCAAGATTTATTTAAAACTTCTAATTAATCTGTTTCAAAATTATCACATAAAATTTACTTAAATTTCCCTTGAACCTCTTTATGTTTTCTATGTGCCATTTAAATTATTAATGAGATGATCAGAAGTAGGAGGACTATAATAAAAATCACTTACATATTGATTAGATTATCAC
Source organism: Mellivora capensis (assembly GCA_004024625.1). Classification (NCBI taxonomy): domain Eukaryota; kingdom Metazoa; phylum Chordata; class Mammalia; order Carnivora; family Mustelidae; genus Mellivora; species Mellivora capensis. Next base: position 38,085 of record PISX010002828.1, on the reverse strand, counting down.
TGACACAGTGATGTCATAATATGGAACTTCTCAGGAAGAGCTGGAGGATAGTTTTGGTGCCAGGTTGCAGGATGGAGTCACTGAAGAGCAGGTGACAAGTTGTCTCTTACTCTGTGTCCTAACAACCAGAGAGAAGAGCCAAAGAGAACGGTAAGTGGAGGCGAATTAGGGTTCAGTCAATGGTTAAGGACGACAGTCAGGGAGGCCCCTGTGATTTCAAATTCTGGTCTTTCCCATAAGGATTCTGTGATGCAGTTGCCTGTTCCCGCATAGGATATTTTTATGAAGATGTTAATAATCATAAATAACATTTGTTGGGCATGCACCATGTCCCATCCATCATGGCAAGCTTTCCACATGCATCATCTCAAATGGTTCTCGCCATTGACCTATGAGGACCCAGGGGGTTGGGGAGTTTAAGTGCCTTGTGAATGGGCACATTAACTAAATAGAAGTGACAAGATGGATGCCAAGCCTGTGCTGTTAGCAAAAGAACAATATCATCCTGTATCCACTGCGGAAAGTTGTGGAAAGAACACAAACTTGTAGTCTAGCTCTACCATTGACTGTGTTGGGTCTTCTTCACCAGGGCCCGGTGAAGACTGAATTATGTTTTTGTAAGCTGGAAGCCCTGTCCAGATGTAACAGATTATTCCAATACCTTGAACTTCGAGATTTGTTCAATGAACACTGCTAGAATCACTATTATGTGCCAGTTACTCTGCCAGGTGTGGGGAGTACATCATATACAAGGGAGAGAAATCTTTCTCCATCCCTCCTGGACCCTGGGAGTCAGGGAGAGGCTACACCACCCTTTCCAGACAGGCCTGGGGCTGCCCCAGCTCTGGCTGCAGGTTGCTGAGCCACGCTAGTAAAAGCCTGTCGAGACTTGATGCCAACAGCTCCCCAGCTGCCTCATGTTAATGTAATCAGCAAGAAGGCTGCACACCTGACGGCAGTTCAGAATACGAGGTGAATGATTAAAGTTTAAAAGGTCGTATACCATTGTAATACTGAAAAGAAACTTTATGATTCATCATTCCTGATGTAATGTCATCTGTTTAATAAAGCCGTATTTCACTCACAGTTCATTTTTAATGGGCCTATTTAAGTAATGGCATTGGGGTTGGGTTTTTTTCCCTTCATTTTCAAGCTAAGAGTGGTTTGTATGGAGTATACTTGGAAAAAACCACAGTAGCTTAGGACTTGGATATTTACAATATCATTCAGGCTTCCGCTGTCTGAGTGTTATTTAGTACCAAGCAAAGGCAAACAAGCAGCTGGATATGCTAATACACAAATAAACCATGTCTCCCTTAATTGTATGGATGGGGATTTATATCACTGGCAAGAATTGTTATCTATAAACTACTTTGATGAGCAGCGGTCAGAGGGCATGACGCCCAGGGTGACATTTCATCCAAGCAAGGAAGTGGAATCCACTGGACCTGCTTGTCTTAGATCAGTGGTTCTCCACTGGAGACAGTTCTGCCTCCCCAGGGGACATTTGACAATGTTTCTGAGTTGTCACAACTGGAGAGGATGGAAAGGGTGTTTCTACTGGAATCTAGTGAGTAAAAGCTAGAGATGCTTCCAAACATTCCACAAAACATAGGACACCTCACCACTCTCCCCACAACAGAGAATTATTTGGCTCAAAATGTCAATAATAGTGAGGTTGAGAAAACTTGTCTTTAATGGTTGAATGTGGGGTGGAAGGTTGAGGGTTGGAAGCAATCAGATCTTGCAGTATATGGCTGATGTCTCTTACTGGAAATGTAAGGAAAAAACCTTGGGGGAAAGCAGTATATGAGTTTTGAATTCTTAGGGTAAGAGGATTCTAAGGTTGAAAGAAAAGAGATTTTTGTGACCTCTTATGGTAGGGAGGGTGGCTCTGATCTCATTTGCCTGGACCTAATTTTTGTTGCTATCACTCCCTTCTTCCTATCTGAATGTTTTGAAGCAGTTCCTCTTCCTCTGTGAACCTGCATCTTCCTGAGAGAGGGATTCTTTCTTTGAAGACAGGATGTTAGTGTGGGAGTGGCTGTAATCCAGAATTTACAAAAATATTGAAGGCGGAAACATTGTAAAAGGTTATCTAGTCCAGACCTTATATTTGGAAATTTAAAAAAAAAAAAAGGTTTTGAAGGTAACCAACTGATCGTGATATATACAGTTGAACATTGTTTATTTTGCTATCTTTGCTCTGAATGTGAGAACAATAGGTTCTCACTAACAGGTCAGCCTACTTTCTAAATACAGCATGTAAATTAACATCTTTTACTCTAATCCTTCTTTTGGATTTCTTTATCCAGCCCTCAACTTGCCCACACCAAGATCTGTTTTCAAGTATAGTACCACTAAAACATAATTGTTCTTTGTGATTTTTCACTTATTTTTTCAACAAATTTTTAACTTTGGGCTTTTTATTACTAGAGGGGATTTTATTTCTGGTCTGTAGCTTTCTGATTTTCTCTTTGCATTCTTAAATGTTTCTCTTCCTGAACATGATAATTGTTCCCTAAAGTTGGTAACCATGGCATGACCTTCAATTCATGAGGACCTCTTAGGGTCCTGAGAAGGATCAGCTAGAAAGAAGGGTAATGTGCGCCGTCCTGTGACTTACTGATTTTGCAGAACCTGAACTCTTGATTCTGGCGCCTTCAAACATCCCTTTTCCCAAGCTTCCCCAATGGCTATTTGACCCAGCCAGATGATCAGGCCAAAATCCTAGAAGGCATTTGTAATTCCTTTTCTTCTCTTACTTCCCACATCCATAAATCCTATTGGATCTACTTTCAAAAGAAATCCATAGACCAACCACAAGCCAACCAATTTTTATCATCTCTACTGTGTGTCTAGCCAAGTCTAAACCACCACTGGCTCTCATTTGGAACATTGCAGTAACCTCTCAGCTGGTCTTCCTTCTACTTGCATCCTTGCAGTAGACTCAACCAGAGTCATCTTTTTAAGATGTTAGTACCTCACTTAAAATGTCTCCTCTCAATAAAAACAAAATACAAATCCTTGCCCAAACCTATAAGACAGTACTTACTTTACCCTGTCTGCCTCTCTCAACTTAGCTTCCAGGATTTTTCCTTTTGTTCTCCCTACTTTGCTTTCTGTTCCCCCAATGTCAAGTATATTCTCATCCCAGGAACACTGCACTTTCTGTTTCTTCTGCGTGGAACATCCTTCCACTACTCAAATGCCATGTCATTTGAAGGCCTTCCCTCATCCTTCTGTCTAAAGTAATTCTGTTTCCCACTTTTCCATTATTCTGTATCACATTACCTCACTTTGCCTCTTGGTACTTACGGTCTCCTCACAAATGTGAGTGTGTGTGTGTGTGAGAGAGAGAGAGAAGTGTATGTGTGTGAGACAGATGTGTGTGTGTGAGAAGTGTGTGTATGTGTGTGAGAGTTGTATGTGTTGTGTGTGTGAGAGAAAGAAGTGTGTATGTGTGAGAGAGAGGTGTATGTGTGTGAGAGAGATGTGTGTGTGAGAAGTGTGTGTATGTGTGTGAGAGAGGTGTATGTGTGTGAGAGAGATGTGTGTGTGAGAAGTGTGTGTATGTGTGTGAGAGAGGTGTATGTGTGTGTGTGAAAAAGAAAAAGACAGAAGTGTGTATGTGTGAGAGAGAGGTTTGTGTGTGTGAGAGAGGTGTGTGTATGTGTGTGTGAGAGAAGTGTATGTGTGTGTGTGTTTGTGTGTGTGTGTGTGTGTGTGTGAGAGAGAGAGAGAGAGAGGTATGTGCATGTGGAGAGAGAGGGAGAGAGAGAGAACTCTGAGGCCATGAGCCCAGGATCTGTGCCTGCTTGTTTGCTGCCGTAACCTCAGTATGTAAAATGGTGACAAGCACATGGTAGGTATCCAGTAAATCCTTTTTGAATGAATGAATGAATAAGCACATGAATACATGAATAAAGGAATCAGTGACCCTTATTCTTTAGCTGCCAACCTGCCATGTTCCAGTTCTTCAGCTTCCACACTGGGAGAGGGAAGCGCTGCAATCAAAGTTTTATATTCGATAGTAGTAACTTTAACTTCCAATTTAAGATTTTCAGTGTTCAGTTCTTTCCTGGGACTCTGAAATTTGGAAGAATTGCTTCAGTGATAAGCCTTGGCCTATTTATATATTTACATGGATTGTCATTTGGTTTTCCCTTATTTCTTTTTCTTATTTTCTTGGACATCCTTGAGATTTTATTATAGATTTGAGTTCCACCCATATATTTGCTTTCATCTGATGACCATAGTGCCATCAATTCAAGGTCAATTATGACATTACTTGTTAGACTCGGAGGTGCCTCATCCTCACTCAGACTCCTCGCCTTGCCATTTATCATCGCTCTTTCTTCGGTCTACGTGGAAACATTCAAGCCCATTTGAATTGGCAAAGGCTGATATAAAATAGCTTTGCCACTTGCATTTTGTGAGAGATCCTGTCGCAAGTGTTTTGTTAAAAGGCAGAGCTATAAGATCTCTTGCCTCTCTTTCATCTGCTAATTTGAAATTTACACTGTAAAATGCTATGAAGTTTGTCTGGTAGGATTTGTTCTTTAAATGCCCTTGCTGCTTAATCTTCATGAAATCCTTATTAGGATGCTGAATGAGCCTTAAACAGGGATTTTTTTTTAAAGACACAGAAAGACGACTCGTGACAAGAGCATGTCTAATGAGAAGATTGACAGGTGTCCGGGATAAGGGTACATTCAAGCTGCGGAGGACCCCAATGAACCACTGAAGTTCACCTCCAATTGTTGACGTCAGTTAAAGTCCAGATGAAGACAGGCAGATTTAGAAGGGTCTCCTGATATTGATTAGGGAGGCAGCAAAAATAATAGAAATATCTCACAGTCAGTCATTTTTCTTACTTGAAGCTACTAATTATTTACATGGGTTGCCTTTTTCGTCCTTACAATATGTCTGTCTCTTCCGGTGTGAGGCAAGAGATTGGCCATTGGATCAAGCTTCAGACTTTTATTCTAATCCCAGCTCTGCTACCAGTTAATTGTGTGGTTTTAGATTAGGGGTCAGCACACTTCTGTCAAGGACCAGAAAGTATATGTTTAGGTTTTGAGGCTCATATGATATCTGTTGCAACTACTCTGTTTTGCTCCTCTAGGAAGAAAGCAACCAGAGACAACATGTAAATGAATGAATATGGCTCTTTTCCAAGAAAACCTGCTTTGGGAAAAAGAGCTTTTAGGCCAGATTTAGTCCATGAGCCATAGTTTGCCAACTCCTACTGCAGGAGATCCATTTCACTTCTTTGGGCCTCATTTTCCTTGCTTACCAAATGTGGATGTTAAGTTAAAAAGTGTTCAGGTTACAAGGTTATTTGATTCTACATCTATCAGGAATTGCTGCAGTGTTTGAGAATGCACCATGCTATAAGTGCAATTAACATTGGTGTTTCTTCTCTTGGTTCAAACCCAACCAGGGAATACATCTTGAGCAAGACACTTTTTTTTGAAGTCCAAAGACACAGTGGATTTGATCCCCAGATGAGTGTGCCACAAGTTTTAAGAAGCAAAACATGCTACCTCACTATAAGATGACCACTTTCAGGAATTCTCAAGGATTAAGGCAAAAGGAAAATATAAGAAGAGGTCCTGTACCCTTTTTCTCATCCAACATCTCTTCCGTACTTGATCCTGCCTGACCCGCCGCCACCAGTGGGCCAAGCTTCATCATTCTCCAGTCAAACTGATCAACTTGAGCCGAGTCTCTCCATGTTCAAAGAAGAAATCCTTTGGAGACTTCTCTAAAGGCATTATGAGTACTAAGCCATCACTCAAACTTTTCCCTTTGTGAAGATGGTGGGAGAGTATGGCAGGAGATTTTGTCACCTGTCATTCACTTGGAACATAAATATCTTTGAAAACCAAAAGCCCATAATGAGTTCAAACCTCTAAAAATGATACATTTGTTATTCTTCTCTAATATGTTGTTTTAGTTAAGTGGCCACCTGGGGAACAGTCCTACTGGGGACACTTTGAGAAAATGTATTTATTACAGTCAAAACCATGTGAAGCAACCAAATGCTACTTCCATTCAAATTATGTTACAGTTTTCAGTTTTCCAGACTCCTTCAGTTAGAAAAAAATGTTTATGAAACCTTTCCATGAGTGAAGTAGTTACAACCTCTAGAGTAAGCCTGTGTTTTGATCATATAGGACTTTAGTGGAGAGGTAGCGGGTTAAGGGAGGTACCTGAATATATACCATAAATTGCCATTACTTAAGCATTTACCATGTGCTAGATGCATTGCATGCACCCTCATTTAATCTTATGCTGATGAAGTTGTTGTTATTTTTCCGTTTTACAGATTGGGAAACTGAGCTTTGGTGATTCAATGTCACAAAGATTTTAAATGGTAGTACAAGTTTTTAATCCCAAATCTGTCTAAACCCAATGCCGCCTAAACAATTGTTGAGGCTGTTAATGTTTCTAAAATGATGTTAAGGGGGCTAATCAGATTTGTAAGAATCTGGTTTTCCAGTGGATGCCTTTTACTTGACGGATGGCATTTTTGGTGGGAGGGGTCACAGCAACAGAAATGTCATCAGTTTAGTTAGTACAGATGGTGGCTTTAATCTTCTCATAAACAGTATCTAGAATGGGCTCACTGCACAAGTATTTGGACAGCAATTTTAAAAAATTTGAATGCCATTAAAATATTAAACTGAAGGAGTTAAGTGAGCAATCTCCAGTATCCACTAATGAGTAAACTTGTGAAAATCAGGGAGCTGGTCCACATTGATCTGCTACTATGGGGTAGAACCGGGATTGGATCCAAGTCCTTTGATTTGAAGTCCAGTGCTCTTTTTACTGAACCCTAAAATACCCACTGCTAGCATAAGGGATGGGGGAGAAGAGTGTTAGGAAAGAAGAGAAACCAGGATGGAGCAATGCAAGTTTGCAAAATCAGAAGAGAACACAACCAAGAATGGAAGAACAGCCTTGCTCTGAGAGGCAGAAAGCCAGAGTCATTCTGATTCGCTTTCACCTATGAATTGGTTCTATGAATTGGACTTCTCTATGCCTCGGTTCTTTACTTAGTTTTAGTTCAGTTACATCTTCAGTAAATTTTAAGAGATTAAGGACTGCAGACTGGTTACCAACAAACCAAATTAGGTTCACAAATGAGTTTATTTAGACCACAGTGTTTTACCTATTTCCTTTTTTTGATTTTTTTTTGAAATATAATAGACATGTAACATTTTGTAAGTTTTAGGAGTATAACATGATTTGATACACATGTATACCGTGAAGTGATTACCATAATAAGATTAGTTAATACCTTCATCACCTCACATAAACACCTTTATATTTTGGGGTGATGAGAACATTTAAGATCTATTCCCTTAGTGACTTTGAAGTGTATAATACAGTATTGTTAACTATGGTTATCATCCTGTACATTTGATTCCCAGAATTTATTTATCTTGTAACTGAAAGTTTGTACCCTTTGACCCGTATCTCCCCATTTCCCCTACCCCCTCAACCCAGTGACCACTGTTCTGCTCTTTGTTTCTATGAGTTTGGTCTTTTCAGATTTCATATATAAGAGAGATCATACAGTATTTGTCTTTGACTTATTTCACTTAACATAATGCCCTCAAGGTCCATCCATGTTGTCACAAATGGCAAGATTTCCTTCTTTCTTGTGGCTAAATGATATTCCATTCACACACACACACACACACACTTATACACAGCACATTTTATTTATCCACTCATCTACAGATAGATGCTTTATTTTTTCCATATCTTGGTTTGAATAATGTTGCAATAAACACAGGAGTGCAGATATTTCCTTGAGATCATGATTTCATTTCCTTTGAATATACACTCAGAAGTAGGATTGCTGGATCTTATGGTAGTTCTGTTTATAAATTTTTGAGGAAACTCCAGCATAGCAAAAGAAAAAAAAATCCCCAAATGAAAAGGCAATATGCAGAACGGGAGGAAATATTTGCAAACCATCTATATGACAAGGATTTAACATCCAAAATGTAGAAAAAACTCATGTAACTCAGTAACAAAAGAAAAAAATCTGATTAAAAAAATGAGGACCTGAATAGATATCTTTCCAAAGAATATATACAGATGGCCAAAGGTGCATGAAAACATGCTTACCACCATTCATCACCTGGGAAATGCAAATCAAAACCCACAATAAGATATCATCTCATGCCTGTTAGAATGTCCAGGTGGCATGACGTGTATCATCAAAAAGACAAGAGGTAACAGGTGCTGGCAGGGGTGTGGAGGATAAGGAACTCTTGGAGCAATGTTTTACCTTCTGGGAAGATGAGTGAGTTTAGATGTGGAATGTACACTCCAGCTTCTATCCTTCTCGCTTGTCTTAAACCCACTGGCCACTTCACACATGTATATTATCTCCCCGGCCACTAGTGATCCTTTCACAGTGGTCTTGGCTTTCCAAACAGCTATTATGGTCTATCATGCTCTAATTTACCTGCTTAGTAAGAAAAGGTCTTGGGGCTAGCTTCTAAGAATAAGCTACTTGGAAATTGGTCTCACAAGAAGAATGTCCTCATTATGAAACAGGGAAAATCCACTCTGCACACACAAAAATGTAGTCAGGTGTTCGCCTACTGGTGGCAATTTCCAAGACAGGAAGGAAAGGACGAGGCTCCCGATGTAGCAACAGCTAGGGTGATGAGAAACTGAATGGAATTATCCCAAATGAACTTCGGCCAAGATTAAAGGCTACCACCTGTACAAGTTAGGGTCACTAGACCAAGAAACTGGTTGCAGTTTTCCTCTGATAAATGAGCCTCCCCAAAACTCTGCAATGTGAGCCCATGTTGGGCAGATTGGATGGAACATTTTCCTTTGAGCAGCACCACTTGGCAAATATCCTCTTGAGAGAAGTTTCAACTTCATCTTCATGAGTCAGGTCTGCTAACTTCGAGGCAGTCGGCGATTTTAATTTTCATTAGCTTTCTGTCACTGCCCCCAAATCTGGTATCCTTCCAAATTCTTGGGTCAGAGGGCTATCTATCAGATCTGTCATATCTCCCTTCTTATGTTGTGTGGCTTTGAGATGCATCATCTCATTCAACACTCCCAGCTAGCTAATGAGGTAGGCAGGGAATACATTTCATCTCCAGTGTAAAAGGGAGTAAATTGGGACTCAGTTTCAGAGCCAAGACTCAATCCAGGTTTCCAAACTCCCCGTTTATGATGTTTCCATTGTACTTTGGCACAGGTAAGTGGTGGTGTTCCGAGGTTCGTGGCAACAAGACAAGCTGTATGTACTGGAAGGCAAGGCAACTGGGATAATCTAAGCAAATAAACACAGTTCAGTTGGTTACTGGGATGAGTAAACACTGCCCTGATATTATGGCCTTTAGGTGACCGGTTTCATGACCTCCTTCTTTTCTCTCCTTTGCCCTGGGTGAGTGAACTGTGCTATTAATTACCAAGCCATTAGTGCCAGAAACCTGGAGATCATCACCCACTTTCTTTCTGGCCCTGCATCTTGGTGGTTGCTGAGTTCTGGGTCATGCCCTCCCTCTTACATTTTAATGCCACTGCCTCCTCTCCACTCCAGACCCTGGTATTTCTCCCAAAGGCCCCTGAGATTGCCTCTCAATGGGCCTGTGTGGTTCTTGGCTTATATCTCCTTTGCAAATGTTTCATCCATGACTTCTTTCTTGATCCTTTCTGTCCCTCCCCAGTACCCCAGTAGAGCAGACCCCTCCTTAATTCCCTCATGGAATCCTGAACATCCAGACAACATCTGTAATATTTTAATATACATGTTATTTTTGTACATCTGTCTCCCCACAAGACCATAAGCAACTTGCGAAAAGGAACCCTAACTTGCTCCCCATTGTATCCTCATTGAGTGACTCTTGACTTGGTGACAGTAGATGCGCAGACAACATCTGATAAATAAACAAGCCAATATTTAACATCCCCCCAATATTTCAGGCACTTTGAGAGATGCAAAGGATAAAGTCACTGCGTCTGGGAAGTTTACAGTCTACTGCTGACATTTAAGTTAATAACCATGATAAAGTTCAATAAGTGCTTTACCAGTAGTACGGTGAGCGTTCTGGGGGAAGACAGGGTTGGGGGCTGGAGCCTTTCTCTCTTCCGACCCTTTGTCCAGACGGAAGAAACCTGAAGGACCTTTCTGGCCATCCCTTTGCTGCCTTTTGTCTTGCCACTTCCCTGCTTTATCAAGCATGATCTGAGACATATCTCTAACAAGTTAAGCAGAAGCCTTTCTCTGGAATGCTGGCATCTACTTTGCTGAAACCCATTAATTCTAAGCTTTAACACCCTTGGTCAGAAATAGCTCAGAACCTTATGGGGAAGTAAGAAAAGCAGACTGTCTGGCCGCAGTCACGGGACAGATATTAATATCTCCCTTCATGGATAGCCCTCTGTCTCTACATCCTTTCTCCCACAGCTTGCACCCCACCCCCACCACCAAAATAAATGTTTTCCAAGAATCTACGACAAGAGATTTGAAAGTAAATCAAAACCTGAACAGAGGGTCAATGAAAAAGGATAAAACTGCCACTTACATGTGTCTAAGGTAGTAAAAGGGGCAGCTTGTTATATTATTTACAGTCTCCATAAAGACGAGGTCCTTCTTGCTCACACAAAGCCCTGAGCTTATTAATTGCCAGCAAGGTCTGTCCCCCTCTTAGATTTTCTACTGTAGGAGGGGAAGGCAGGGAGAGGGTTAATGCTCTCTTTCCTTTCACTTTCTCCCTCACTCTGTTTTTGTTTTTGTTTTTGTTTTTTTTTCTCCCTAAGAGCTTTTGGGGCAAGAGGAAAGGTTTGTTAAACCTCCAGATTTCTCTGCATTATGTCCAGGTGGCATGACGTGTGAACAGACGAAAGATTAAAATCACCGAGGAAATCACTCTGTCTGAGCCCAGATCACGACGCCTTCCAGTGACCCAGAGACCCAAATGCTATCTGTCAACTTGTCCTTCCAGTGACTTTTCACCCCATGCTCTGTGGCTGCTACTCCAGGAAAAGAAAGAAAGAAAGAAAGAAAGAAAGAAAGAAAGAAAGAAAGAAAGAAATAAATCAGGATTTGGAAGGGAGAGAGAGAGGGAGGGAAAGAGGAAGCTGGGATAAAATACTGCCTTATTACTAAGGACTCTGCAATGTAGGTCAACTGCGGGGCGCGGGAGCCTTTTAACAATCCAAATACTTTTTCCAGACCCTCATTCGCTCTGTTCTCTTTCTACTGAAACTCTCCGCTCCCTCAAGAAATGTCACACCGAGTCTCAGAACCTGGTCCTTCAACAGCAGCTAGGTCCTGGAAAGGCCACCGAGTTAGAGATTTTCTTAATTTTCAAAAATTTTTCCATAAAAATCCTGTTTTGCCTTGGCTTAGATTCTTGTTGAGTTAGACAACATCACCAAGCTTCTTTTGGTTCCCAGGCATGGCCAGAGTCAGGTGCTGATTTGGGGGTGGGAGTGGGGTTGGGTGGGATGTAAGAAGGGATGGAAACAGCACTGGGGGGCCCGGTTCTACATTAAAATATAAAAGGAAATCGAAGCCATTTAACACATCCTTTTTCACAGACCTCCTATTTTTTTCTGAAAGACTTTGACAAGAGGTACTTCAAAAACATAGCATTTTAAGTAGGGATTGTATGAAAATTCACAGCTTTCAGATGCTGGGGAGTTTGCATAGAAGTAATTGCATGTTCTTTTCCTTGATGCCTTTTTCTGTCCCCGATGTCATCCAGGACCCCACAATACATCTACTTGTAATGTCCCCTTCAGCTCCTCTTAACTGTGACATTTTCTCAGGCTTCTCCTGTTTTTGATGACCTTGACAGTTTTGAGGAGGAGTGTTGGTCTGGCACTCTGTAGACTCGACGTACCATTCTGTATATTTTACATTTACATAATGTAAGAGACATTTCTTTAAGTCATCGCTTGCTTTTTTCAGAAGCGTTATTTTCTCTGATAACTGTGACATTTAGATTTTTCTTTTTCCCTCAAGAAAAGAAAATAGGTTTCTGGCTGTGGTTCTTTGATGCTGACCGGAGATTAACATGGAGGGGACAGCATTCATTCACCAGTGAGATACATGCACCTAGTCAGTGTATTCTGGTGCGGATAATTTTGACAGTGTTTGACTTCTGTCCCAGTTTCGAGTGTAAGTGTGGGCATATGTGGACACAGAACGAGACACAGTATGTGGTGAACACACACAGACACACACACACAGACACACACGCACGCGCACACACGCACGCCCTCGCACACACGTGTGCACGCACACGCACGCCCTCGCACACACGTGTGCACGCACACGCACGCGCACACACGTGTGCACGCACGCGCACACACACGCCCTCGCACACGCACGCACACACGCACGCACGCACGCACGCTCACACGCGCAGCTGGCTCTTCCACCACCTCGCGGAAGCATCTTCTGTGTGCTTCTCATTGTCGGATGCAGCTCCGATCCTGAACTGGCCCGTTATGTGACCTTGGTAAAATAACCTTACCTTTCTGTGTCTCAGTTTTCTCTTTGGTACCATGAGGACCAGAATATCTACATGACAATGTCCTGGCAAGGATTAAATGTGACAATCAATGTAAGATTCTTAGAACAGTGCCCTGTCTGTAATATGCCTTCAGTCAGTGCTGCCAGTCGGGACTGCTACCGCTGCCAGATAAAGTCTGATCTTACTCTGGCACGAAAATCTCAACCACGGGGTCCTACGGTCTCTCTAGGCCTTGTATTTTCTTGGTCCTGACTTTGCTTCTGCATATCTTCTGCCTGAAATGTCTATTTTCTGCTGCTTCCCTTTCTCAATGCCCGAACCAGTCTTTGATGAACAGATTGAAATACACTTTTTCTGTAACTTTCTCTAGAAAGAGATAATAACTCCTCTTGCTTAGCTTTTTCTACAAGGTAAGGATTACTATCGAGATGTTATGGATGAAAAAACTGAGGACCGAGGTAGATAACAGATTCTCCCATAGCTGTCCAGCTTAAAATAGCCAATAGCTAACCAAGGTGAGATTCAAATGCAGGTGCTTCTGGTACTTTGTGCTTTTCCTCTCCATCACCCACCGTTCACTTTGGGATCATCCACAAAGAGCTGCCCTGGAAAGAACAGCCTTTAATAGCTTTGGAAACTGGCTTCAATTCTGGTCACTGGGCCAGCTGTTTCCATTTATTTGGGGAGAGTGAGGCCGGGTTTGAACAGGGACAATCCTGCTTCCTTGTCTACAAAATGAAAATGATAGCCATTTTCCCGAGGTTTTTCTGCTCTAATATTCTTTGATACTGTTTTATACCTGGATATAGTGATGGAGATTACTTAGATCTGCTTGGGCTTTGAGCTGACCACTTTTTATTTATCATTTCTCGGTTCTATTCTCTTATTCTCAATCTTAAATAAGGAGCTTAATAGAAATATCTCTGGGAAGTTGAAAAGACACTTCCAGAGCCAGGTCCTGTCAATATTATCTCCAATTCCATTAGAACCACTTCCCTACCCTGTTGCTCTGATACTTTAAAAAACCCTCTGTTCTCAAAAACAGATACAGGCTTGTAGATCATTCCAAGACCACTTCACACCTTGCTGGTGCTTATGTGACTAATGCATAGACCTTCTCTGTTCTTCCAAATGAATTCACACACTTGCCATCCTGATCACGCAACAGGAAATCTGTATCTTGTCAACCCCATCCCTACATTCTCAGTGTAGCTCCCTCCCAGGACCCATGATAATATTAATTACAACCTCTGCTTAAAAAGAGGCTCCTGCCTGAAGGTCTCTGTGCAAAGTCAGGGTTTCTTTTTTTTTAAGAAGGAAGAGCTGCTTCCAGATGAGTCACCGAGAAAGGAGCGACTAAGTATCCTTCCCATAGGTGGTCTGGCCGGACAACAGTGGAGTAGTACACAGGAATTACAGACACAGAGATGCCCGTTCTGCATGGAGGGGAAGCTACAAAAAAAATCCAACTTTTTTTTTTTCTGAAATACCATCCCAGACCATTCCAACTGCAAGTAACTACCTCGTTCTCTAGGCATTTAGAACAAGTCTGTTCGGCCACTCCTCTTGTCCTTTTTCATCTTAATTATAGTGGGTGGGATTTGAACAAAGGAATCTTTTAAATCAAGTCACCTCTCTGTCCCTCCTTCAACCATTCTCTCAACCTCTCTGAATCTGAATCTTGGCTTTTTTTCTCATGTTTAAAATAAAGATGATGAGGACACCTGGGTGGCTCAGTTGGTTAAGTGTCTGCTTTTGGTTCAGGCCAGGATCCCAGGGTCCTTGGAACAAGCCCCACATCCAGCTTCCTGCTCAGCCAGCTTTTCCCTCACCCTCTGCTGTTCCCCCTGCTTATACTCTCTCTCTCTGTGCCAAAAAAATAAATAAAATCTTTTAAAAAATAAAAATAAAACAAAGAATAAAAATGCAAGGTTTTGGGTTTTTTGTGAACATAGTGTTAAACCAGTGCTTATTGTCTTAAATATTTTAAGGTTCAGTGAGGTCATTAACTATATGTCATGTATTATTGTTCCCTCATGTCCAAGTGCAATGTCTTCTTCAAAGAAAAAGTTGCCTAACTATAGCTATTATTCCAAACGATTTCTGATGTTCTTATTTTTAACCTGGGCCAGTTGGTGCATTGAACACCATTGGACTACCCAGCCTTGTTTATAGTCTGGGACAAACCTAAGTAGAATGCGAGAGAACTAACAATTTATTTCCTCCCTATATCTTTCTCATCACCTTCTCCTCCTATTTGGTGTTTCCTTTTCCAGTCCTGTCATTTCTTCCTGGTCTTCCCAGGGAAGTCCACTGAGATATTATCTGCCTGCAACCTCGTGTACCTTCCTATGGGATCAGAAGGTTTTACATACCAAAGCAGAAGCCATGTTAGGAAGCCAAAGGTGGCAAGATACTTCACATAAAAGGGTTAATGGACAATAGTTAGAAAAAAAATGTGTTCTCTATAAATGCAAGAAAACAAATTACTGAAGTATTTCCACCAAAGGGTAATCAGCCATCTTTGCTTTCACATAGATTCGCTCATTTAATTCTCATAAAAATCTATGAGAAGCTTCTAGGTCCATAGCATAATGGCAACAGCCTAAATTGGGATCCCTCCATGCAGCCTCAAAAACAAAAACATAGATGAACAAGAGAGCAAATAAAATTGCCCGTTTCTTGCCTTGCAACATAACATAAAGACAATGAACTTTACAAACTTTAATTTATAATTAATTGGTAAAATCAGTGGGGAAAGCAGAGCAGAAAGGAGTAGGAGGCTGGGAAAATCAAGGAATATCATTTAAGGCTGCCAGGCAGAGTAGTCTAAGTAAGGAAAAAGAGGCTCTGGCCATTATATAAAAAGCATTAGTGTGAGGTAACAACTTGGTCATGAATACAAGCCTTCCTAAATAACAAGACAAACACAGAATGACACAATTTAATAGGAGGAAAGAGAGAGACAGAAGAGATCACATAGTGCAAGTCGCTTTAGAGGGAAATGATATAATGAACACAGTAAAATAATTATAGAACTGAAATAAAATATATCAATTATATAGTAAATGTATACAAGCTGAATTTGTGTCTTAAAAACATATTTTCAAGTAGGCTTCAACACAAAACCGACCCTCTTCCATATACACATGATACAATTAAAAAAAGGTGGTGCAGAAAGCCTACAGATAAAGAATTGAGCCAAGTGTACCAAGCAAATGCAAAGAAAGTGAGAGCTGGGCTTTGATTTTGCTACCTGTTAAGACAGAATTCAGGACAAAAGGAGGTAAGACAAAAAAGAAAACATTATGAAGGCAAAGGCCACAATTCACACTCAAAATGAGATAGGAATTTTTGCACATCAACCACCTTCCTAAAACAGAAACCAAAGGAAATGCAGAGACAGAAGCAAACTTTAAGAGACTTTGGCATGCTGTGCTCAGACTGAGAAAGGCCAACTGAATAAAAGGAAGGATAAAAGGGACAAAATAGCATAATAAACAAGATGGACTATTTGCACCCTGATAATAGAGAATAAATCTTACGTCTGAATGCAAACTGGATATTTGTGAAATTCACCAATGTATCACATATTGAATTACAATAAAAAGTTCAATAAATTACACAAAGTAGTCATCATACAAAAAAGTTCTCTGATTATTATGCAAAAATCCCAGATTCAAATGAAGGAGTACATATTAATACCACATTATAAAAAATTATTAAAATATTATGTGTCAGAATCTATGTATCTTTATACAATTAAAGCAGTGACCAGAGGAAATTGTATAGTCTTAGATAGATATGTCAATAAAAGTGAACAAGGAAAACATGAATTAAACATTCACTCCAATATTTGAAAAACAGAATAATTCAGTTAATAAAGGAGCACAAAAGAAGAAATAAGAATAAAAACAGAAATGAATGAAGTAGAGGGGCACCTAGATGGCACAGTCAGTTAAGCATCTACCTTCGGCTAAGGTCGTGATCCTGGGGTTTTGGATCCAGCCCAGTATCAGGCTCCCTGCTCAGTAGGAAGTCTGCTTCTCCCCCTTCCTCTGCCCTCCCCCCTGACTCCTGCTCATGTTCTATCTCTTTTTCTCTTGCTCTCGCTCTCACTCTTTCTCAAATAATAAATAATATCTTTTAAAAAAAAGAAATTAATGAAGTAGAAAAGAGGGGAATAGCCATATCAATAAGTAAACATTTGATTATAAAAAAATAAGCAATCACTGGCTAATATAATTAAGAAAGGTAACACTGTTTATGGGAAGGGCATGGCAGAGAAAAAAAAAACCCACAAATACACAAGATAAAAAATGACGAAGGGGAAAAGCCCATTGAGACAGATGAGAGTTAAACAATGCAAAAGTGGATAATTTTCTGGGAAAACATACTTTGCCGAAATTGACTATAGTGAAGCAAACAGACCAATTTTTATAGAAGGCATGGGAGAAAGTTACCAAAGAGTTACTTCTCACTCTCCACATCTCAGAAAAACAGCAGGTCGAGATGATTTCACAGGGGAATTCTACGGAAATGTCAATGTCCAGGCCATCCTATTTGTATGAAAGCATAGAAAAAGAAGGAAATCATCTAAATTCTTCTGACAAAAAGAATAGATCATTAATAACAAAACTTGATTAAAAAATACTTTTCCTCAAGCCCACCAACAAATCTTGCTTATAAATATTAACACAATGGTCCAAAATAAATAGCAACACAGTGCCCAATAGCACATTAAGAAAACAATGTATCAGGACAAAATAAACCTTCTACCAGAAATATAAGATAGATTAATATTGGGAAGTTCATTAATATATTTCACCTTATTATTAGTTCTAGTGAGAAAAGTCATATGTTCTTTTTCATACATGTTGGAAAAACATTTGCAAAATTTAACCTCACATTTCCAATAAAAACACATGACAAAAATAACCAATGAATGTTTTCTCAGCATAAAAAAAGATATATACCTTACTCAAAAACTGGGATTTATTTAATGGGAAAAGACTGAACTCTTTTCTCTGAAGTCTGGCATCAGGCTAGGATGGCCATTTCATTATCATTCACCATAGAACTAGAACTTTTAGGTTATATATTCAGACAAAAGGACAAAATCAGAAGGATAAGGATTTGAAAGTATTATTTAAAATACCTGTATTTGCAGATGGTAAGATATGGCTCTGTATCCTGAAAACCCATGACAATTCATAGAAGGGTATCATAAATAATTTTAAAATTAACAGAGTTGGGGCGCCTGAGTGGCTCAGTGGGTTAAACCTCTGCCTTTGGCTCGGGTCATGATCTCAGGGTCCTGGGATCGAGCCCCACATCGGGCTCTCTGCTCAGCAGGGAGCCTGCTTCCTCCTCTCTCTCTGCCTGCCTCTCTGCCTACTTGTGATCTCTGTCTATCAAATAAATAAATAAAATCTTTAAAAAAATTAACAGAGTTGTAAAATATTGCATTAAGATATAAAAAGCAACAGTCTTTTTTTTTTAAATAAGCTCCATGCCCAATGGGAGGCTTGAACTCACAACTCCAAGACCAAGAGTCTCATGATCCACCAACAGAGCCAGCTAGGCACCCCCAAAATCAATTGTCTTGATACATCACATTAACAGAATGAAGGACAAAAACCACATGATCATTTTAATTGATGCAGAAGGAGCACTTGGCAACATTCAACATCACTTCATGACAAAAATAATCAACAAACTAGGAATAGAAGGGAGCCACCTCAACATAATAAAAGCCAAATATGAAAGTCTTACAGATAACATTATACTTAATAATGAAAGACTGAAAGCTTTCCTCTCAGATCAGAAATAATACAAAGATGCTCACTCTTACCACTTCCATTCAACACATCATTAGAGGTTCTAGTCAGAGTAATTAGTCAAGAAAAAGAAAGAAAAGCCATCCAAATTGTTGAGGAAGATATAAAATTATCTCTGCAGATGGCATGACTTTATCTATAGAAACCTTGGAGATTACACACACACACACACACACACACACACACACCATCAGAGCTAATAAGCTCAACAGAGTTGTAGGACTTAAAATCATTACACATAAATCAGTTGCATTTCTATACACCAAGAATGAATAGTCAGGAAAAGAAATTATGAAAGCAATTTCATTTATGATAGCATCAAAAAGAATAAAATACTTGGGAATAAACTTAACCAAAGAAGTGAAAGTCTTCTACACTGAAAACTATAAAACATGGCTGAAGGAAATTAAAGAAATCACAAATAAATGGAAAGATATGTCATGTTCATTGATGAGAAGACAATATTGTTAAGATGTTAATACTACTCAAACCAATCTACATATTCAATTCAATCTCTATCAAAACCTATTAGCATTTTTTTTGTAGAAATAGAAAGACGTCATCCTGAAAATCATATGGAATCTGAAAGGACCCCAAATAGCCAAAACAATTTTGGGCAAAAAAGAACAAATTTGGAAGACTTATGTCTCCTGATTTCAAAACATATTACAAAGCTATAGTAATCAAAACAGTGTGGTATTTCATGAGGACAGCTAGTAGACCAATAGAATGCACAGTAGAAGGGAAAAAACCCACCTTTGATAAAGGTGCTTTGCTTACCTAATCAGGGAAGGATACTCTCTTCAATAAGTGGTCTTTAGAACACTAGATATCCACATGTAAAGTGAAGTCAGACCCTTATTTTACACCATGTAAAAAAATAAATTAAACTCCTAAACATAAGACCCAAAACTAAAACTTTAGAATAAAACAAGGGAAATGTCTTATGATGTTGGATTTGGCAATTATTTCTTGGAAAGACACCAAAAATATAGACAGCAAAAGCAAAGATAGACAAAAGGGACTACATCAAACTTAAAAACTTCTGTTCCTCAAAGGACACAATCATCAGAGTGAAAAGGCAATCTATAGATTGGGGTAAAATACTCACAAATCATATATGTGATAAGGGGTTCATATCCAGAATATACAAAGAATTCCTATAACTTAACAACAGGCAGAGCACTTAAATATATATATTTTTGCAAAGATGATATACAAAAGGCCAAGAAGCATATGAAAAGCTGCTCAGCAGTAGCAACCAGCAGTAAAACACAAAACACCACCACAATGAGATTTTCACTTTACCCCATTAGTATGGCTGTTCTCGAACACACACACACACACACACACACACACAGAATAATAAGTGGTGGTGGAGATGTGAAGAAGCTGGAACCCTTGGACACTACTGATGGAATATTGAAATAGTGCTAAAATCACAGAAGTCACCTTTAAGTTTCCTCCCACCTACATCCCACCCCAGGGCAAATTTGGGAAAATCTAAACATAAAAAAATAATTATTCTAATTGGCCATAAATGGTTGTAAAATGGTACATAAAGATCTGTAAGTCCATCACTAATTCTTTCCACTCTATCCAACATCTTCCTCTCCTTTCCATACAAAATCCAGAAAGATTGATGTAAACTTTGTCACTTATCTCCTTAAAACTCTTCAATGATTCAATTTCCCATTGCTCTTTTTTTTCTTTTTTGCCCATTGCTCATTTAAAAAAGGTTTTATTTATTTATTTATTTGAGTGAGAGAGAGAGAGAGAGAGAGATAGTGCACAGGGAGGGGCAGAGAGGGTGGGAAAGGGAGAGAATCTCAAGCAGACACTGCTGAGCCTGAGCCTGATGCAGAGCTCAATCTCCGGATCCTGAGACCACCTGAGCTGAAGTTGAGAGACAGACACCCAACCAACTGAGTTACTCAGGTCCCCACTCAGGTCCCATTCCCCCTTTGCTCTTAAAACCTAAAATTCTTGCTATGATCGTTAAGGCTTTGTGAGACTTGACTTGTTTAACTACAATGTATGTCCCGGATTCTTTTCCTTGCTCAGTGCATTCTAACCACACTTGTTTCTTTGTTCCTCCCTGAACACAGAGCCCCCTCGCTACTTGGGAATTCTGTGACTCATTCATTTGTTCTGTGACACTTATACCGATCTTCAATTATATGTTTCTTCCTTTCTTCTTTCTTTCTTTCTTTCTTTCTTTCTTTCTTTCTTTCTTTCTTTCTTTCTTTCTTTCTTTCTGTTATTCATCTGTCCTGGAGAATAACAATTCCAAAAGGGCAAGAGAGTTTGCTTTTTCCAGACCCTCGTCTAGTGACTGGTAAATGATGGGCTTTTGATGAATATTTCTGAATAAATGAATGGTATATGAATGAACCATAAATAAATGAATGAAGTAATTCCTCTGATGACATGGATGGAGCTAGAGAGCAAAATGTTAATCAAAATAAGTCACTCAGAGAAAGGCAAGTACCACTATTTCATTCATATGTGGAATTGAAGACACAAAACAAATGAGCAAGGGGTAAAAAGAGAGAGAGAGAGAGAGAGAGAGAGAGAAACGTAGAAATAGACTCTTAACTAGGGAGAACAAACTGGTGGTGACCAGAGGGGAGGGGATGGGGAAATGGGGGAACTCTTGTTGGGGATTAAGGAGGGCACTTGTGATGAGCTTCTGGTAACGCATAGAACTGTTGAATCACTCTTACTGTACACCTGAAACCAATACATTGTATGTCAACTGTATGTTAACTAACTGGAATTTAAATAAAAACTTAATAAAAGAGAGGAAAAGGAATAGTTCTTCTGACTTCCAGCCCCAATCTCTTTCCATGACAGTTTCCTGTTTTTCCTTCTTTTTGTTTAGCTCATCTCTATATGCATATGGGCTGCATACATTATGCAGTCCATATGCTTACACATTAAAGCCTACCAGGTGGCTATCAATGAAATTATCTTGTATTGTTACTGTTTTCCCTTTAAGAAGGCTAACTTGGAAAGGTCCTTAGAAATCTTACAAATCCTTTTGTTTCACAGTTAAGGAAAGAGAGGACTCTCCTCTTGAGTGATTTCCTCAAGTTCACACAGCTAATTATTGTTAAGTCTGAAATTATCACCCAGAGCTACACATTTTCTAGTTCAGTGGCCTTTTTCATACCTTTCCTTTCCCTAAATAGATTTGTCCCTTCACCCTCCACTCCCTAGCTCTCATCGACACACAACTGGGAATAGGAGGAAATGTTATGAGAGGAAAATGAAGGGCTGGTGGTGTGTTACAATCATCAGTGCCCCAGGAGAGAGAGTTTCACTGAACTAGGAAGCAACTTTGCTCCTTAGCAGAATTTTTGAAATCACTAGTGTGCCCTCCAAGTGAGATTGGCCTCAAATGACATTATGTCTTAGGAGGCTAGATGCCAAGACATCCCCAGTGTGTGCATTTATGTCGTCTACGGTTCCCTTAGAACCACTTTGCCAACTGTGGAGATGGAAAAAATTATTCCCGGAATTCCATGATAACTATTTCTGAATTTCCCATGTTTGTTCAAATGATAAATGTAAAACCATCATCTATTTTTAAGTTCTTTGAGCCTTATTGACTCAAAAGAACAGGAAAGCCCTTGTCAGGACCATTCTGTTTTATGAAAAAGTAAGGGTGGGGACTTATGCTTTTCTTTAAATAGTCTAAATTTTAAGGTTGTTTTTTACACAAGAACTGTGCAGTTAATTGGAATTGAATGGTCTTGCCTTCCTCGTAAATGAAGCCCATTCCTAAGATTGAGATGATCAATCTTAATCACTGGAAGTCCCTGAGGCAAGGATGTGCATTGAAGTATAAGTAAAGGGTTAGCAAAAACCATCCCATCCCAGGGGCAGGGGCCCATAAAGGGAACAAGGCCTTCTCTTCTGGAGGGATGTTTACTGTAATATTCATAAAGGCTCCTGTATCCCATTCTGCAAGGCACCCCTCCCTCTCCGCCTCAGCTCAGCATTTGTGGATCCCACAAACGAGGAGTGTTAGTTATCCCGATGTTGGTTATGAGGACACAGAGATGGGTAAGGCCCTGCCCCTTCCATTAAGAAACAATGCTATAAAAGTGTAAGCACCCTAGATCATGGACAATTTGTATGGACCTTTACTCAATCATGTGGGCGTGGAAAACGAATTGAAAGGACTTCAGAGAACATCAAGCTTTGAAAGATGTTCGGGAGCTACCTTGTTGATTGCTACTCCACGTGTGGTCCCTGGGGTGGCAGCTGGTATCACCTGGAAGCTTGTTAGAAAGTGTAAAATACTTGGCTTCCTCCTCTATCTCCTCAACCAGAACCTGTGTAATAAGTTCCCCAGGCAATTCCTATAAACATTCAGCATAAACATTGAGAGTCCTGATCAATCCACTGATACCTTGAATTTGTCCTGTGTTTACAAACAGAAAGGATTGCAATTCTGTGACCAAAGTATATTCCACTGATGACCTGCTCCTGTCTCTCACTCGATGTCACAGCTACTCAGGGAGGCACAGCCTTGCCTGGATTTTAGAACAAAGGATGAATCCTTTGGAGCAATCCCTGAGTACTTAGACATTTAGGATGAAAGGAAAAAAGAGGGCAGAAGGGAGAGAGGGAATAAAGAAAGAAATCTGTTATAATTGACTGCCCACTATTTCATAGATTTTTGTGAAACACAGACAGTTATGATTCCTCCCATATCAATAGATAGCTTTCTAAACAAACGTGAGAGGTGGTGTGGTGATCGAATTATTGTTCCTATTGTTCCCTCCCCACTCCCTGTAGGAGGCTTATAAAGGACTTAGTGCCTTCCTGGAGGAGAAGTTCACCCCACCATAGATGTCAGGCTTGACCACATGATGTGGGTTAAAGTCGGGTTTGAGCCGAGGAGACAAGCTTCAAGCAGGCATTACTGAGTTTTGGCCCATCTTCTTACTCCTTCCTTCTGCCTTGAGCAGAGAGGGGCTCCTCTCTTACCCCAGATTCTGGAATAAAACACATGGAAGAAAACTGTGCTGCCACCAATATGTAATGTGAGTGAGAAATAAATCTTTGATGTTAAGCAACTAAATTTGGGGGGCTGTTTAACCTAGGGAAAGCTGAATCATGCAATGGTCATTGGTGTCCTCTGGCATCAAAGATTATCTTAACCCTATACAGAGGCAAACCTGGAAAGGTCCTTAGACATCTAGATGAAGAAATGGTGTTCAATGTAAAACGTTTTCTGCACTATCAACATTAATTGTGTAAATAAATTATGAGAAAAACAAAGTGCATATAATTTTATTTTGAGGTTCCTTATAATTTAATGAAGGCACCATGCATTCACCTGACCCTGGACATCAAGATAATAACTAAAATTTAGAATGTAGATGTTCCCATGCTGGAGATGTTCCTCAGGTGGCTGAGGAAATATTCAAATATTCTTGATTTTTCAGGCTATTAAGTATGTTAGTCATTAAGTGCCTTTTTGCTCCCCCCACCCTGAATTATTATGCTTTTACATTTAATAAATTTCCTCTCAGTTAAATATGTCAAGATTACCATGGAAATAGCTAAAAATTTTCTTTCACTTGGTATAGGAACATAATCAGAATATTAAGATAAAGTGGCCTATTTTTTTTAAGTTGAATAAATCATTTGTAATTTCTTGAATAAAAATTAAATGAGTAGCATCAGCTTTTATATTTGGTATACATTTCTAAGGTTAACCTTATACACAAATTGATGCTTAGTAGGATGGCAAATTCCAGTGCTGACAGAGACAATTGGCTCATATTTTTATGCACTTTTACTGAATTAAGAGAATGGAACATAAATAATATTTGGGTACTTTCAGTAACCCTTCATAGAGCTAGGAGACTATTTATTAGCCTCTGTACCCAGAGGCGAACTCAGAAAAGGAGAGCTCAGAGACTCCTAGTGTCCATGGCATAACCATGGCCGCACAGCTGGTGCAAGAGACAGACCAGTAACCCATGAGTTCATTCTGGAAGCCTTTCCATACACAAGAGACTTGCCAAAGATGCCAATAATTTACTTCACATGTTGAAACAAACCAGTAAGCGTAAAGAAATTTTGTACTCCTTGTAATTTGTTGATTTGTTTTTGTTTTTCCTCTACTCCTTCCATCTCTCCCTACCTCTGCATATTATAACTCACAATTATCTAAAGGCTTGGGTATATTAGCCACTTTTATAAAATAAGCCCTCTGGACAACTTAATTAACCAGCACAGAAGAAAGTTCCTTAACACACAGTACATCTCTTAGCGGTACTGTTCTCTCAGGTCTTGTCTTGACTATCAGAATCCTTCCTCCCCCAAAGAGAAATTACAAATACATACTCAGACATCTGGAATTCATTGACTGAGGCTGACCTCATGACCTCACAAAACCTCATTTGTAGAGGCTGGTGGTTTTCATTTTTCACATATACGTACATGGCTTAAGCACAAAAAGCCCTGAGTTTTATTCTTTTCAGTCAGAGAAGAATGAACAAATGAATGAGTTAAATGAATAAATAGAATTATTGGCAGCTTGGTCCAGAGTGGACCATAGTTGACTCTTCTGTTTATGTGTACAGTGTTGCTTTCAACATTTCATTCTCTACTAGCCTCTATTAAAGACAAGATATTATGCCCAATTAAGATATTTTATTAATTTGGTGATGGTTGGGTTTTTGGAGTCCTAACTCCTGTTATTGGAGTCCTAATCCTTGCAAACTAATGACCTTTGAATATAGGTAGACATGAGATTTTATCTTGTTTTTGCCTTCTTCCAAGTTGGAGATAGAACATAAAATAAGTACATAAAATTTTTAGATGGTAGAGGTGAGTTCTTTTGCAAACATCCAAAGTGATTTCATAGCTATAGAATGTTTGCCCTTCATACCAGATATTTTATAAAAGAACCTGGAAAAAGAAAGAAAAAAAGAAAGAAAGAAACCCAAAAAATAAGTTCCTCTGAGAACTACCATAGATATCCTGAAATCTCATCTACTCTGCTTTGTTCCTGCATGTTCTGGTCACAAAAATAGTCTTGGTTATAATCAAATTACTTTCTAGGTTATTAACTTTTTGGTTAGTTACAAGAAAATTCTGAGTACCTACTATGTAAAGAACATGTAGGTAGGTATTGTGGACAGTTTGAGGATGTATAACACGGATTCCTTCCTCAAAGAAGCTTATTAGTAAGTTAGGGAGGCTGTACCAGGCATGGAAAGTAAAGTAGTGATGGGATGCATAATTCATGAGTGCTAATTAGTTTACAGACAATGAGCCACATGTGTTCAAAGGGATAAAACTCATGAGTGCCAGAATGGTCAGGGCCAGTTCCAAAGAAAGATTGCCTTGGCTCTAATAAGAAAAAAAAACCAACCCAATTAAAAAAAAATAGCCACAATTTTGGCTATTGTGGACAAACAATGTCCACAATAGCCAAACTATGGAAAGAACCTAGATGTCCATCAATAGATGAATGGATAAAGAAGATGTGGTATATATATACACAATGGAATACTATGCAGCCATCCAAAAGAAATGAAATCTTGCCATTAACAATGATGTGGATGGAACTAGAGGGTAATATGCTGAGTGAAATAAGTCACAGAAAGACAATTATCATATGATTTCCCTGATATGAGGAATTTGAGAGGCAGAAAGGGGGTTTGGAGGGTAGGGAAGGAAAAAGTGAAACAAGATGGGATCAGGAGGGAGACAAACCATAAGAGATTCTTTTTTTTCTTTTTTTAATTTATTTTTATTTCTTTTCAGCATAACAGTATTCATTGTTTTTGCACCACACCCAGTGCTCCATGCAATACGTGCCCTCCCTAATACCCACCACCTGGCTCCCCCAACCTCCCACCCCCCGCCCCTTCAAAACCCCTCAGGTTGTTTTTCAGAGTCCATAGTCTCTCATGGTTCACCTCCCCCCCAATTTCCCTCAACTCCCTTCTCCTCTCCATCTCCCCATGTCCTCCATGTTATTTGTTATGCTCCACAAATAAGAGACTCTTAATCTCACAAAACAAACTAAGGGTTGCCGGGGGTAGGGCGGTAGGGAGAGGGTGGCTGGGTTACGGACATTGGGGAGGGTATGTGCTATAGTGAGTGCTGCGAAGACTGTAAACCTGATGATTCACAGACCTGTTCCCCTGAGGCAAATAATACCTTATATGTTAATTAAAAAAAGAAAAATTAAAAAAATAAATAAAATGGGCACAGAATCTGAATAGACACCTCACCAAAGATACACAGGTGGCAAATAAACAAATGAAAAGATGTTTGAGATGATACATCATTATGGAAATGCACATTAAAACAATGCTATACCACTTCACGTCTATTTGGTAGCCAAACTGAAATCATCAATGCTGACAAGGGTGAAACAACAGAAATTCTCATTCCTGTCTGGTGGGAATGGAAAATGGTACAATCACTTTGGAAGAAACCTTGGCAGTTTCTTACAAAACTAAACATACTTTTACTATACAATCCAACGTGCACACTCCTTTCAACTCCAATGGGTTGAAAACTTACGTACACGCATGCTTATTTGCAGCAAATTTATTCAGCGTTGCCAGACTTGAAAGCATTAAAGATGTCCCTCAATAGGTAAATAGATACGCAAACTCGGATACACTCAAATGGTATTTGATGCTAAAAGGAAGTGGGCTATCAAAACATGGAAAGATGAGGAGGAACCTTAAGCCTTTATTTCTAAGTGGAAGAAGCCAATCTGAAAAGGCAGCTCACTGTATGCCCCCAATTCTATGACATTGTGGAAAAGGGACAAGGATGGAGACGCTACAGAGGAGGCAGTAAAGACCAGTGGCTACCAAGGGAGTGCATGAGGGAGGGAGGGACACATAGCTGCGACGAAGGGACTTTCTTGGGCAGTGAAACTATTCTCTGTGACCCAGTAATGATGGACACATATCTATACATTTGTCAAGACCTAGAGAATGAGCAGCACAGTGAATACTATTATAAACCATGGATTTTAGTTCATAGTAATGCATCAATATTGATTCATCAATTACTACAAATGTCCTACACGAATAAAAGATGTAAATGGTACGGGGAACTGAGTGGGGGGAGGTCTTTGTACATTCTGATTAATTTTTCCATAAAGCTAAACTTCTCTAAAGAAATAAAGTCTATTCTTTTTTAAGAATCGTGTTTATTTTAAAGTGGCCTTGGCCTGGTTAGGATTCATACAGGCTTGAGGGCCCCTGTCAGGAGGCTTAAGCAATGGATAGAGAAAAAGGTAAGTGAAAAGGGTAAGTCCACATGGGTCAGAGACCAAGAAGCTTCAGTGGACTGTCTAGTCTGCTGTTCCCCAACCTTGAAGCTCTGGGTCTAAAGCCTCAGTTTTGGCATCAAAAATAGCTTCATTTGAATCCCAGTTCTGCCGATTAAGGGCTATGTGAGCTCCATTAAATAAATCCCCTAAGCTTTCTGAACTTCCCTTGCATCAGCTACAACATGGAGAAAACAATACATAGAGGATTGTGGAAAGGCTCAAAAGAAATAATGTACATGAATTTTTTTTGTGAATTCTGAAGTGCTGTAGAAACATGTGTTGTCACTCTCACAGAAAAGAAAATGTCCCACTGCCTTTATTGCCTTTAAGGTGACCCACTCTTGACAACTAACTGACAGGAGAGTGCAGATCTGTCTTGTTGAAATAGAGTCACCTCAGTCTACACTGAAGCTTCTCCTAAGTACCATCTTTACTGCTTATTTATATATTCGGCCAGCCTCTTGATGACACACCACGTCCTGGATGGAATCAGTTGGTAGGAGCAGCCATGTTAAGTCCCAGAAATCTGAGATGGTGTGAACAGTGTCTGGAGAGGTCAAGTCTGGGACAACAGTCTTTGAACTTGATGACTATCTTCGGCTTACTTCCCACTTCTTTTTCCACAATACTATGCTCTGTAACCAAATCTCCCCTCCAGTAGTGATTTTGTGACCTCTTCTGCTCAAAATCTCTATGAAAGAGAAAACCAAGTTAAAAGGCAGCTGGAGACTAGTCTGGGGATAGTTTTCACTGGTCACCAGCTCTTGTGGCTGAGGAACATCAAATCAGGCAAAGGAGTTCAAACTTTACCTCAAACACTTTGCCTCAAAAAATGTAGTGTGCTCATTATGTGAAAAACTAGACAGTATATACCATTCTGAAGGAGGACATAAAGTCGTAGGGCTCGCCTTTATAGATTATCTCATTTAATCTACACTTTTTGTGAAGTGTGCTTTATTACCAACCACATTTTCCAGATAATGAGACAGGCTCTGGGATTTTAAGTGACTTGTCCCAAGCTCAGACTCATTCCTAGAAGAGGCAAAGCTCCATTCCATTTCTGCTGGCTCTGAGCCCAGTGTCATGTCTGGGGTAGTCATTCTCTGTGACTTCCCTCCCAATAGATACTATGACGTTATGGTTGTGATAACCACTTAAGAATAAAAGTCCAGCCAGCTGAATGGGAATGGGATATGCTTGTGCCTTGGAGTCAGGAGTTCTTGAGGGTTTTCATTCAATAGACTACAGACATTTAAGGAGACCTAGTGTATACCAGACACGTGGTAGGTGCCAGCATTTTAATGACAAATCAAACATGTTCCCTGTTATCAAGAGATTTCCAGTCTCATGGGAGAGGTAAACATGTCTCTCATAGGCCTCTAAAGAGCACAGCTTTTATGACTGAGGTATCCAAAGACCATAGTGGGCAAGGATAAACCAGAGATGGATGGAAATTATGATCTCTAGGAGACAGCGGTGGGTGAAATGTGTTTGAGGAGACAAAGGTAGATAGGAGAGTTTTCTGAGCATATGCTTATGTGGTGTTGACCTTTAAACAATATGAGTGGTTTACATATTACAGAATTAAATTGAATGAAGACAAAAGAGTATAGTGGGGGCACATAGGAATAAGATACTTATATCTCCTGGGAGTTGGGAAGAGGTCATAAAAAATTTCACAGAAGAGGTTAACTTTGAAGGGAACTCTTTGTTGTCCATCATTTTTTATTTGTTTGCATATAACTTAGCTTAGTCTAAAAATCAGAATAAATGAATGAATGTTCAACTATGATCATCATGATTTTTTGGTCCCCAATTGCAGAGAATGGCATTAGCTATACAACCCATCCAGTGGGGGACTGCATGAGAAAGGGCAGGCATGGGGAAAAGGGGAAGAACATGAGTGGCTTTGGAGTGGCTTTTGGAAGAACATAGAGTAGCTCCTGGGAATTTGACTTCTCTAAGCACCATTTATAAACTGAGGAAGAATTAGTGGCTGACTTCACAGTCATCTTCCTGCTAGGTTTCCGCACAGAATGGCTATGGCCCACTGCCCATGGTATGGGTTTATTTTCTTGGGCCATCATTTTAAAGAGTCTCTTTTAAGTCAAGAAATGGCTACCCTTCACAATTAGAATGTAAACCTTGATCGTAGAACTTACTAATTGTTCTACACTGTTGTGGTCATTTAAACATAAAATATTCACAACCCAAGTCTTGTAACCCCTGGCCTTTCTTTCTCATGGGAAGGGGAGAGAATTGCTCAGAAGGATGACCTTCCCATTTGGGTCAACAAGAGCTACAACTGGTTCTAAGGAGGGTGTCTTATTGCTGTCAAGTTGACCGGAGTTGTCACACGTGAAGCCTGCTGTCACTGCATCTTGCTCAGAACCAGCCCCTTAGCTTGCTGAGTCAAGCTGTGCTGACTCCTGGTGATAGAATTTTAATGTGAGGGATGACAGAGGCCTTGGAGTTAATGTGTGCACAGAGGTGACAGTTTTGAGTGTCAGCCAAAGCACAAAGGCCTGTCTGACATTAATTTTGGGGGGTGGCAGGAAGTCATAGGAAGAAGGAGAGAAATAATATGATGGAGAACTGAGATTGGTTGAGTCGAATCTACTACCATCTGCTGCAATGAAAATATCATTCTGTACAGACATAGACTATCTGTGCTTGGGGGGTAGGAACGTTGGCCTTGTCAGATAATTTTGTTGTTTTAATTTTTGATCAACCTCATATACAATTTGCTACTTTTAGATCTCTATGATCCCATTTCCCTTAGTAAAATGGACTTGCAAAATTAGACATGGACCTCCTGACAGTATGATCTAGAATTTAATCATTTAAGGGGGGAAATACTTAATTTAATTTAATTTAATAATTAATAAAAATGAGCCCAACTATATTTATGCATCTTAATTTTCCTTTTACATTGCCATTTATTAAGAACTCTCAACATTTTCCCATTATCTAGAGGACTATGTTCAAATCTTTAATCTCTCTATAGTGGATAGAATAATGCTTTCTTGGAGGTGTCTGCATCCTACTGCCCATAACCCGTGAATGTGTTATGTAATATGGCAAAGGGACATTAGAGTGACAGTTGGAATTTAGGTTGACTTATGGTAAAGAGATTATCCAGAATCATCTGGGGGGTCAGTGACATCACAAGTGTCCTTGAAAGTGGAAACAGAGGTAGAAGTCAGAGTCAGAGTGACATATAAGAAAACTCAACTAGCCATTGAGGGCTTTAAAGATGGGAAGGGACTATGAGTCAAGGAATGTAGGCTTTGTCTAGGACCTGGAAAGACAAACAGATTTTTCTTTGTTCCTTCCAAAAGAAACACAACCTTGCCAACCTTGATTTTAGCCCACCCATATCAGACTTTTGATGTACAGAAGAGTAAGATAATCTATGTGGGTTATTTGAAGCCATTATGTTTGTGACCATTTGTAACAGCAACAGGAAACTAGTATCTTTAAGGTCTTTGGCGTGTTTTGTCCTCAATTTCCCTGGATGAACCCTGCCTTTGAACTCTGAACACTGACTTCTGAACCCACTTTGAATAGTACAAACTTTGTTATTTCATTTCCTGTATCTGGAGTTAAATATAGTCTCCTGGAGGGTTGATAAGATAAGGCAGACAACACTGTGGGGCTAGCTAGTGCCAGGACAGAGGGATGGGTCCTGGAGCTGGTTACAGTGAGACCTACTCCTTAATGTGGGTTGAAAAAAAAAAGTAAGAGGGAAACATCTGGGTCAGTGTCCTTGACAAAAGGCAGAAGTCAAGAATGAAAAACCACTTTGAAGGCCGAACCCAAAGACCAGTCGTAGAATTACAAGCATGAGTCAAGACCAAGATTCTGAGGCCAGGTGGCAAGAGAAAAAAAAAAACAAAGGATAAATGAGACGTGTCTTGGGAAATTAGTGTCAACAGTTCTTGAGGGCCCTATGACTCATTTTGGTGGTGGGCCAGTAAATGGAGTTACTTTGTGTTGACTCAAAGGTAATGTCCATGCATAGCTATGAGTGGCCCCCATATCTTCAACCAACTCAGTCTTATCCAGCATTCAAAGCCTAGCTCACACCCAATCTCTTCCACATGTTGTTGTTGAATATTTCAGCTCTACTTATATTCTCTTCCTCTGAAGTCTTAGCATATACCCTGAATACCCTCCCTCATTTGGTCGTGACAATTCACAGCCTCATATATTTTATTAATTATTTTTATTAACATTAATGTATTATTTGCTC
Source organism: Mellivora capensis (assembly GCA_004024625.1). Lineage (NCBI taxonomy): Eukaryota > Metazoa > Chordata > Mammalia > Carnivora > Mustelidae > Mellivora > Mellivora capensis. The sequence goes on along the minus strand of PISX010002828.1, from coordinate 6,123 downwards.
CAGGAGTACAGGTCTTTGAATTGTCAGGCTTACACGTTTCATAGCACTGACCATATCACATACCCTCCCCAATGTTCATAACCAAACCACCCTCTCCATAACCCCCTCCCTCCAGCAACACTTAGTTTGTTTTGTGAGATTCAGAGTCTCTTATGGTTTGTCTCCATCCTGATCCCATCTTGTTTTATTTTTTCCTTCCCTTCCCCCGAAATTCCCCACCCTGCCTCTCAAATTCCTCATATCAGGGAGATCATATGATAATTGTCTTTCTCTGATTGACTTATTTTGGTCAACATATTACCCCCAGTTCCATCCATGTCATTGCAAATGGCAAGGTTTCATTTCTTTTGAAGGCTGCATAGTATTCCATTGTGTATAAATACCACATCTTCTTTACCCATTCATCTGTTGATGGACATCTAGGCTCTTTCCAAGTTTGGCTATTGTGGACATTGCCGCTATAATCGTGCCCCTTTGGATCACTACATTTGTATCTTTAGGGTTAATACCCCGTAGTGCGATTGCTGTGTTGTAGGGTAGCTCTATTTTCAACTTTTTGAGAAATCTTCATGCTGTTTTCCAGAGTGCACAGCCTCATATTTTTAATTAAATGCAGCTATTTTATGTATAATTGTAAAAATTCACATCATACAGTGAGGTACAAAGCAGACATTTTGAATGATTCAGAACTGTACCACCCAAAGATAACCACCACTACAGTTTGGTATTTATCTTTCCAGACTGAAACTCTGTGTTTCCTGCAATATCCTTCAAACACACACACACACAAACACACACACACACACACACACACACTTATATTTCATCTACATTCTCTAAAATGAAGCATGTTACAGGAAATTCTACATGATATAAATTATTATATCAAGCTTCTTACATATTAACTTACATCTAAGTCATTTGACATTCACAAAACCCATTCTGTTATTCTGGCATTTAAGTTTTTAATCCATACACATCTTTGCAACACAGTCAAGTTGGAAGTATTCTGAGGTAAGGGAGCAAAATTTAGGTTTTCTGTCCCCACTGATGCCTAACATAGCACGCTGTATATTTTAGGGGCTACATAAATCTATTATCAGTTGATGGATGAAAAAGTTGTGACCTGAAAATCCTGGAAAAACTTCCTACCTTCAGACAGATCGAATTTATTGTTGATAGGCTTTCAAATTCTACCAAGGAATTCCAGTAATTATTTCTGTAGAGAGAATTTTTTAAAAGTTGCACCAGGCTGCTGTTTCCGTACAGGCCAAATTATTATAAATCCGGAGATTTGTCAATTAGCACCAGAATTACTTGTTAAAATGGGGAAGGAGATAAACAGAGATAGGGTCCTTGTTAACTCATTAATATTCCCTATAATGAAAAATGTTGCAGGGAAGAAATAGCCACGGTAATACGTGTCATCAATCTAGCTGAGGGAAAGTGATGCAGTTTATTATCTTTACAGAGTTGCTCTGTTCGCTAGTCAGTAGTTGGCATATTTATCAAATGCCCAGTTGGGGCATCATAGTGACAGTTTCTCTGCTCCACATGAGACTAGTGCTTCTTTCATTCATGCATTCATTCATTTATTAACTACTCATTCTTTAACATGCATTTTTGGCACACCTGTGATGTGCAAGTCCCTATGATAGGTGCTGGAATAATGAAGATGAGCAAGACAGTGTTATCCTAAGGACATTGTCAATGGAAGGGAAAACAGACAGTTATAAAATGAGTTTGATGAGAGATGCACAAGCAGAGGACTAATCTCTACCAGCAGAGAGTTTAAAGTTGAATAGCAAAGAGAATACTGTAAGGTATAGGGCAGTCTTCCCTTCTGACTGCAGTGTTATGCCCGTAAATGGCTGGTTTGGGCAGAAACAAAATCCCAAAATGGGCTGGGTCGTCAGCAAGAGGGGAATGATAAGGTGCAGGCTTTCAGAGCAGCAGCAAGGTAAGTTGCAAACATTCACAGGGAAAAGGCATGGCTTTCTTTGGAGGGGGCAGCCATAACAAAGCACCACACACTGGCTGACTTAAACAATAGAAATTAATTTTATTTAATTTCTATTGTTTAAGATAATTAATTAATAAAATTAATTTTATTCAGTCTGGAGACTGAAAGTCCAGAACCAAGGCATTGTCAGGGTTGTTTTCTTCTGAAAGCTTCTCTTCTTGGCTTGTAGATGGCTGTCTTCTCCTGTGCCTTCACATGGTGGCCACTCTGTATGTGTCTGGGTTGTAATCTCTTCTTATAAGGGCACAGTCATATTGGATTGGGGCCCAGACACATGACATTTCTTTAATTGAATTACCTCTTTGAAGATCCTATCTTCAAATTCTGAGGTACTAGGGATTAGGACTTCAACATTTAAATTTTGGGAGGTCACAAAACTCAGCCCATAAGAGGTACCAAGGGTGGGTCTAGCAGTGTCAGCAATCCTAAATCCTAAAATAAAAGCAAATTGAATCCAGACAGGGTAGCTATCTGCGTACCAGTATGAGCCTAACTGAGGTATGGCTTGGTTAAGCTGATGCCACTTTATAATTCGCTTGCATGAGTGTCTATTAGTGCAACATAGTGTATTGTTGATTTGACTTTTAAGGTTATTTAAAAAATTCCTTGATATTTCTGCCCACTGGAGGCAACCAGGTATTCTAGGAGTTGGGGAGTTTGGGAAGGGGCCAGAAAGACGCATCTTACCACAGTCCCTGTAACTGGAATGTGATGGATTTTTTAAGCCATTTCCAACTCAAAAGAGATAGTCTTACTGAAATTTTATAATATTCCTGTATTGGTACCCTAAAGCATTTGGAAATTATTAAATCAGGTAGGATATTTCAGGTGAAATAATAAGAAACCAAGTTAAAAATAGATTAAAGTAGGGTTTCCAAATTTTTCTGATAATAAGATTCACTGCTTAAAAATCAGTTATCCAGCCCCTTCTCTTTGATGTTCTGATTCTGGGGCTTAGGTTAGGACCTGAGAATTTATACTTTTAAAAATGGTACCATAGATGTTTTTTATATTTATAAAAGTTTGGCAAACAAATGGAATCAACAATATCACTTTGAATCCAAACTCTTCTGTCTACTTTGCCATCATTACTGTGTCTACCATCAGTATAGCCAGTGACACTCATGGTCACAAAACACCTGCTGTACTCCTGGGGCTCATATTTAACAGCAGCAGCAGAACTGTCTTTTCTGGTATGTTGCTTCAGCTAGAAGGAAATAAGGAGGAAGGAAGGGAGGGAGGGAGAGAGGGGGAAACTAACTGAGAAGCTTCTCAGAGTATCTACCCTATCGTCTTACTGAATATTTACCTTTAAATTATGGAGGATGGAATTACCATGTTTGGCTTGGGTTATTCAGGATCACCACTGAGCAGATGAGTTCACTTTGTTTAAGCATGTGTGTACCTAGAGGTGGATGGACATCCTAATAACAAGAAAGAGTGATAGGGGATTTCATGAGCAAACAACGGTGTCTGCTACAAGTATACAGGAAAATACAGTAATTTTACCAATCAAGGTAAAATTAGAATTGGATCATTAGCCTTGCAAAGTAACAAGTGATATTTGTGTTCTAAGGTTTTATGTAGATTAAGATTTTTTAAGCCTGACAATATATTGATGTAAGTACTGTTATTATTCCTGCTTTACAGAAGAAGAAACCGAAGCATAGAGAGTTTATTTAGCTTATCTAAGGTCACACAACTATTATGATTTGAACACTGGGATTCAGGGCTCCAGGACTACACTCTAAATAATAGTCAATTATGCATTAACAGATAATAAAGCTGTGTCCCACAAATAGTTACAGTGCTTACATGGAGATTGGTGGAGGAAGCTTGGTGTCTGGTTGCATGGTTGATTCGGCTCTCTATTCAACAAGCACAAATTAAGCACCTTCTATCTGCAAAGGATTATACCAGAAACTATGAAATTTAAAAAATGAGTGAGCAATGATACAACTGTACTCAAGCTTACAACTGAATGGAGGAAATAGACATGTAATTAATGTTAGTACAATATAGTGTAAAAGTAGAAGGTAGGAAATACTAAACAAAACCCGAGGAACATGTTGGATTAAAGATAAAGAGTAGCTAATTCTGAAGGATCAGAGAGGATTCATGGAGAAGAAAGATTTTGCTAGGTCTGTATTTGGGGGGAGAGGAAAACATTCCAGACTGAAAGGAGGTAAGGAATTGTAGAACTGAGTGCAGGTCATGGTGAGCAGACTGTTCTGTGAGTGGCATGGTGTGGCAAGAATATCGGGGACTTAGAGATATCCTAGAAAACAGGAATATGAAGATATTAAATTTAAAGGAGATGCCATGTCAAATGTGAAATTCTCTATACCTGGAGAACCAAAAAATTAGCAGGCAGCGTAGTTATGCTGATGGATGATTTATTTTGACTCTCAATTCCAATCTTTTGATAGAAAGAAAAAAGTGTTCTGTTCCCTCATCTACTTAAATAATAAATCCCCTACCCAACAGAGTCCATTTTAATCCCTTCCTTGGTCATTTGGCCTTCGTCAAAATCTGTCTTTCACTCTTATACTACTGAGTCACTGTTTCCACTAGATTGGAATCTCATGGAAGACAGATGACATTTTCAAATATTTTTGGAATCACCCACAATGCTTGATGCGGTTTTGTTTTAGTATCCAATCAATCCCTGTGAATAATGACACAATAGAGCATTCCCCACAGGAGCTCTTAGATGTTTAGTTATCTTCTCTAGAGGTAGTTGGAGAGTGTTTCTTAGCTTTCACCTGGAAAGCTACTTATGGGGGAGTCTCACTTCCAAAGAATGAAGTATCTGCTGACTTTCCCTTTTATCCCTAAAGTCAGGTGTGAAGAGGGCTAGGAAAACTCTTCAGCCCCTTGCTGACAATCTAGGACCCCTGTCAATACTTCAGATCTCTTCTTCCTTGACTCTCTCAAGGGTTTACTTGATCAATTACCATTCTGATATCTATTACTTAAAAAAGCTTTCCTTCAGGGGATCTATTCCATGAGCAGGCCTGACTGTGCATCTCTTCCCAAAGCAGTTGCTTCTTTGTTGGCCTTTCTGCTGGCTTTCATGTCGGGGAGCTCCAGCCCCCTAATCCAGATATCCACATTCAGCTGTTATTTTTTCATCAACACTGTTTCTTATCAGTGTTGAAATTAATGAGGAATCTTTTCTCTCAGATACTTCATACAATTATCCCATGACCTTGGTTTGTAGTTTTTCCTTTCTGAAAACAAAAAATAAAACCAAAAAGCTTCCCTGAGATAGCTGTTTGTGACCCACTGGTTACAGAATAGAAAAGATACTCTAGGACCTATGGGCTCCCTCTCTGGAGGCTCCTTATTTGTTAGGCATGACCCAACAAGGTCTTAAACAACAGTTAGGAAGTAAGTAATGTAACAAAGCTCTTGATGACCCTACAGGAAATTTTTATATTTATTAGTAAACATTCTTGCTCATTTATTTCATACCTGAAAACTTTTTTTCAGGTAGCACCAACAGTAAGCTTAGTGGAGGGGGATTAGGATAAAACTTTTCTGTTGTTTTGTTTTTTGTTTCTTTCCTAGAAAGCCAATTGGTAGACATTCAGAGAGGTCTGTGTATTTTCTTGTATACTTCATGAAAGCAAGGACTATCCCTTTGCTGTAAATTTGCTATTGTATTCTCAGTATCTAACAGGGCTTGGAACAGGAGTATATAACAACCTAGAATTTAATTTATTTCTTCACACTCTTGCTTCTGTTGATAGGTATTACCAATCTATTAGAGCGGTCTTTGCTATAGAGTTGGCGCCTCTCAACATTACCCCAGGAAACTTCTGCAAATTGATTGGAGTTGGCATGCAACCAGAAGCCTATTTACCATTCTCATAGTTAGCACTCAATAAATATTATTTCATGATTGAGAGAATACTCTCCCCTATGCATGACCCATTCGGCGTCATCTCTGATAAATTACCATCCTGCTTCTATTTAAACACCTCCACATGATGGCAAATATGTTATTTCTTAAGACAGGTTTTCCCACAGTGACATAAATTAAACAGAAAATTCTTTGTATTTTGAAAAGTCCTACCTTTGCTAATTTATTAACC